>APFE031245838.1:54639-74222 GCA_000404065.3 Pinus taeda
ACTATATTTGACTAGGGAGGGAAATTAATTTGTTTAATTATTTATCTATTTATAAATTATTATTCAATTAGAAATAAACGAAAACGGCTATATTAAGACTAGGGGAGGGAATTATTTAAATAATTAATAATTAGTAAATATTGTTTATTTATTAAATTTATTTCATTCTTTTATTTAATTTACCTTATTAATTAATATTTAATTATTTATTCGACTTGGAAAAAATAAATAACTAAAAATAATATAAACAATTTATTGAAATCAATAAATAATAATATTTTCATCTAAATTAAAAAATAAAAAATAAATAATAATAATAATAAATATTTGTTTTTTAATAAATTAATATTATAATTTAACCATTATTGGTATCAAATTTAGTCGTTACTACTTGAAAAATTAATGTCCTCTCCATTGCTGCTCTATTTAAGCCTTTGCCATGGTCTGCCTCTTCATCTGGTCCTGATGATCGAACCACACTTGTTGGTTGAAATGCGTCGGCCAAATCTCTCATGTGATTCTACTGAAAGACCTTGGTCAATTCATTATGGATCACAGAAACTTGAATAAAGAAATAATAATAATAATAAATAAATAAATAATGAGGATAATGAGAATAATAATAGTAATAAACAAAAATATTGATAATGAATACAAAAATAATACTACTAATAAAAATTAATAAAACAAATAAAAAAAGAGAGTAATCCTATTTAGTGAAAATTAATAAGGAAGAATAAAAAGGGGGAAAAAGAACATAAAAATAATAAAAAGGGGGATCAATAAGCTCAAACAAAGAGGAGAAAAACTAAGAAGAGAGGGTGGGAATTTAACAACTACTAATTTTCCAGCCATCATCCCTATTAATATTATTAGAAGACCTCTCAATTTCAAAGGCTTCCCTAAACTTGCAATGATGAAAATGAGAAATCTTTGTGACGACCTTAGCCTCCTTAATGCATATATGATGTTTGGTCTTCGCTGCATGTTCCGCCAAAGAAGAAGATCTAGTCCTACCGTGCTTGCTATCAGCAGCGTGTTCTTTAATCCTTTGGTTAGTAGACCGACCCGTTTCGCCAATGTATGAGGTCCCACATGAACATGGGATTACATAAACACCTTTCAAATCCATAGGGTTCACTTGGTCTTTAATAGACTTTAGGGAGCTTCTAATGGTGTTGAGAGGTCTAAAGGTTGCGGGACATTATGCTTCTTTAGGATTCTCACAATATTGTTTGTCGTCCCTTGGATGAAAGGGAGGTGAACTCCTGAACGACGATCAATTGTGTCAGTCTTAACCTTAGGACCCTTACTAGCTTTGAGGAAAGCTTTAACACCCTGCTGCCTACTATAACCATTTTGGACAAAGACATTAAGGAGATGGGACTTTTCTTTAGAAAGTTGGTCTTCATCTAAAATCCTTAAAGCATGAGTGGCTAATGTGCTGAGAACACCTATCTTCTAAGCTGGAAAATGAGGGAACTTGAATGAAGATAATGCTCAGTATGAGCCTTTTTTCGACACACCTGATGGGAGAAAGATCTATCAACTTTTCTTGATATGAGGACATCAAGGAAAGGAAGGAAACTATCAACTTCTCGCTCCATGGTGAACTTTATGGAGTTAGATTGATTGTTAAGATGCTTGAAAAAGCTATCTAACCTATCAGAGGCCCGTGCTGCCATATGGAGCAAGTGTCATTAACAAATATTTTCCAAAGCTTAGGTTTAAAAGTAGTTGAGGATAAGGATTTGGATTCAACGTCTTCCATGAATGGGTTTGCAATAATAGGTGAAAGGGGTGAACCCATGGCCACCCCACAGGTTTGTCCATAGAACTCACCTTCAAAATAGAAAAAATTAGAAGTGAGGCAAATCTCAACAAGTCTAGCAGTGTCGAGATCAATAAGGTGAAAGATGACATCAAAGGCTTCCTTGATGGGGATGTTAGTGTACGAGGAAACAACATCAAAACTATCAAGACTGTCTCCTAGATCAAATTTCATATCATGTAATTCATTAACAAATGATGCAGAGTCTTTGACGAAGGACTCCATCCAACCCACCAAGGGCTTAAGCTTCGTGGCTAAATATTTAGCTAAAATATAGGTAGGCCCACCAATGGTGTTGGCAATGGGTCTAAGGGGGACCCCTTCTTTGTGATTTTTAGGGAGCCCATAGATCCTGGGAGTGATAGGGTTACTCTCAATAAGCTTCTAGCTAAAGGGGCCAATAGTGCTATTGGATTTAATAGCAAGAGCAACCGTCCTAGAAATCTTTTTCAAGGGATTCTTGTCAAGTTTTATGTAGCTACTATTGTTGATTAGGTGATCCAACATCTTCTAACGATAATCTTCATTATCAAGGATGATAGTAGCCCCACCTTTGTCTGCTTTTAAAAAGACAATTTTTGGGTTCCTATTCAAGGATTTTAGGGCTTGAACTCATCCTTGCAGATGCTATGCCTAGGGGGCGTTGCTTTCCTATAGATAACAGTGCAGTCTTGTCGAATAGTATCTGTGATGTTATCTAGTAAGCCCTTTATCCCATATTTGACATCACACATGATATCTACCACCGGAATTTTCTTGGGAGCAAGGGAAAAATTTAATCCCTTCTCTAAAAGCCTGAAAGTCGGAGGGGGAAAAGAAAAACTCGATAAATTAACAACTTTATTATTAGGATGATTAATATTGTTATTACTGGGATAAACATTATTAGTATTAATATTTTTATTATTACCTTCATCACCATTATCATTATTACTATATTTAAATCCTCTCTTATTATTGTTGTTCTAACTAAATGTAATAAATCCTTTACTATTACTTGATCTACTATCATTAATATCACTCTTTATATTATCTTATTTACTAATGTCCATAGAGTTAAAGTTGTTATCATTGTTACTATTATAATTGATATTATCAAATTCTATACTCTTATTTAAAAAAAAAAAAGATTTATTATTATTATTATTACAGATTTCAATATTGCAACAAATATGATGCATGTTATCAGTATTACCACAAATATTGTACAGGTTAATATGGATGGGAGACTATAGCGTTGGAAGACTCGAAGAAGAGGGATCGACAGGGGAGGGAGTCAAAGGATAGGTAGGACCGGACATATGACCGCGGTGATGGGAGCAAACCAACGTGGATGAATCATGAGGAAAGTCAATGACCCTATCAACGTAAACATTCCCGGGATCCGACTGAGATGAAAGGTGACAGGGGATGGTGGAGGGGTTCACGGAATATGGCAGAGATGAAGAATGCGAGCTAGAGTGAAGTTTGATGACACCATCAGCAGAAACATTCCTGGGATTTAGATCTGATTGAGATGGAAGGCGAGAGGGGGTGGCAGAGGGGTTCACAGAATTTGGCAAGGATGAAGAATGTGTGTTGGAGTGGGGAAGACAAGACGAGTACAGTGAAGGTTTGGAAGAACTATCGCTGGCAGAGGGAAGAATGCCGACCATAATGGATTCGGAGGAGAGACCAAGGCAAGAAGAGCTGGTATGTGAAGAACTAAAAGGACAGCCCACTAGGCTGGAAGTTGAATAGCGAAGAGTATAGATCTCATCAACGTCTGACATCGAATTTAGGCTTTCAAGGGAGACGACAGGTAGCGAAATAGAATGGGGACCAATAGAACCAACTACCGGGCTGGAACGAGGAGCGAATGAGCTAAATACGTCACCTTCGTTAGATTTGGAGGGTGCCTCTGCTTGCTCATCATTGGAAATTCCTTCCACCTAGGATCTGAGGGCAGACAATTGGTTGTGATTAATTCTGTTGTTCAAGGAGAAACCAAACGAGATCGTGGAATCTACGATGGAAAATGATCTATTGGAGAGTTTGGAGAATTTTTTGCATTGATTCTCAATCTAGATCTCCTCTATCCATCGAGATTTCAACACTGAGAAAGCTTCAATTGTGTTCCATACTTCTAGGGACAACAAGCTAGACAACTCCAAATGTAATTAGAGTAACTTCCTAGAAAGAAAATCGAGATTTTTTCTAACTCTAGAAATCTCAAAACGAACTAAGGCGAGATTGGCATTCAAAAAATAGGATGAGTACCTATTTGTTGAGGCGATGCTTAATCTGGGTGAAGAGAGGAATAATAGAAGAATCTTTGCATCTCTTAAGGAAAGCAAGATATGTCTTCATCTTAGAAACTTGCAAGCATACTCGTTCAAAAGTATGAACCTTAGCAGTAACGACCCTCCCGTGCAGGGTAGTGATGTTCGAATTCAAGATTTTGTGATCCATAACTTGTTAATATATGAAGATTTTCAGAAAAAATCACATTGAAAATAATTGGTCAATGCATTTCAAACCATCTAGTGTGGTTCATCTTTAGGACAAGATGAAGAGATAGATCTCAAAAGAAGGCTAAATATGAAGAAAGGTCAACCTGACGACTGGAGTAAAACGGCTATATTTGACTAAGTAGGGAACTTAAATTGTTTAATTATTTATTTATTTATTTATAAATAAATTATTATTATAATAATAAACTAAACAACTATATTGGTTATTGTAAGCGAGTAGGTACCATATTCTATTAACAAAAAGGAAACATTACATAGTTAGGGTGGTCTCACCCCGCCCCGAAGGGAAACCGGGTTTATTGACCACCGATAATTTTTCACAGCTGCCCAAAAATAGAATGTTTTTAGCTTGTCTTTCCATGCCTTATACACTTTATCTATATCCCTATTACTACCTACATACATCTGCATATATATATAAACATAAAAGTTTTGCATGGCTAAAACAGAAACATAAATTAACAGTTCCTAAATTCATCATGGACATGCCTTTGTTCACTGTTCCTCTGGATTCTCTTGTTGTTTTTTCTCTTTCTTGACCAACACCCCGCTTGCCTCCCTTTGCTATTGCAGGTCCTCCAGCCGTTTATCTTGCATAAGCAGAGTTATTACTATGTTCTTCAATTCCTTCTTCAAATTCGGGATTCCCTGAGACATCTCGGCCATTTCCATTTCTATCTGTTCCATGGCTTTAGCCATGAGCCTCTTCATAACCCAGTACAAGTGTAGAGACTGCTTGTAAAGCGTCATTCTTCCTCTGGTATGTCCTAGATCAGGCAGGAGGTTAATCCATTCTTCCATATCATCCTCTGACTGGGCCTAGATGGCTTTTTCCTCCCAATGCTCAATAATTCTTTTGATTTTTGGATTGGATTTCTCCCTGTACTCCTTCTCTGCAATCCTAACTCTGTTTCCTATCGTCTGCCTGGTCCGTTAGTTCCCATCTCCTGTCGCTGTCTCTGCTTCCTCATCCTGGCTGGGGCTACACTGACGTCCCCGTCTGCTGCGCCCCGCCGCCATATCCTTCCCTCGCCGGCCTCCTCTTCCCCTACATCCTCTCCCTCTTCTGTATCCTCCCCTGTCCCTTCCTACGTCCTTCGTCGGGCTACCTCTGTCCTCTTCGCCATTCCCGGTTGCTGTCTTGTTTTGTCTGTTCCTCCTTTCCTCCTACACATAATCCTCCCGACCCACCTCCATGTCTTCGCTCTCCCCTTCCGAGATCTCAAACACGGGGATGCCCTGTTGCATGTCATCCTCCATCTTCTGCTTACCCTTTCTGTCTGCTTTGCTCCTGCCCTGATCGTCCTCAACTCCGCTGCTTCGCATCCAGCGTTGGACTTTCCGGCTGCCCTCTGCTTCCATATTCTCTCTTCTGCTATGGTTCTCACCTCCCTCTCCGCTCGCAGGTCTTCTCGTTCCCCTAACATTATGGCTCCGAACTGTGCATCCAAGTCGGATTGCTCTGCGATCCTTCCTTCTCTGTTTAGCTCGCCACCCTTCCCTCGCTATCCTTCTCCTCTACATGTCTTTCCTACTTATGGTTTTGCGCTGTGAGTTGTTCCCGAACCCCACGCCATCATTTCCCGGCATTGTCTCTGTCCTCCTGTCCCGTCCACCGTCCTGCTGAGCGACTCCACTACCCTTCCCGCCGCACCATTCACCTGTGGCAATAATGCCTTGAAACCTGCCTGCATTCGCCTGCTTCGTGCGCCGTCCAACCATAAATCCTCTCCTCTCCAGGTCATGCAACCCCATCGGGTGAACTAAACAACTATATTAGACTGGGGGGAATTATTTAAATAATTAATAATTAGTAAATATTTGTTATTTATTTAATTTATTCATTCCTTTATTTATTTACTTATTAATTAATTTTTAATTATTATCTGACTTGGAAAAAATAATAACTAAAAAAATATAACAATGATATTGAATCAATAAATAATAATATTCATCGAAACTAAAAAAATAAAAGTAAAATAATCTCGTGGATGATAAGTCTAGTGCTGAAGGGTTGATCTTGGCCTTTGGCCATCGATCCTCAACCAATTACCTCAAATTTTTAACACCCTGAGTAACTCGATCGCGAGGATACCTTGCAGGGCCCACTTGGTGGTGACATGGCACCATGTGGGTCAGGCAGGCCATGTGGGTGCCACATTGAACATCTTGATGACATGGCCTCGTGTAATCAGACTAAACTTCTAAGGGGCATAACTTTTGAGGTGGGACTCAAATTGAGATAAAATTTATATCGTTTGAAATCTCTTAACGAGATGAATGTAATGGTGATGCCAGCTTTAAGTTTTGGTGACTTTTTAAAATGAGGTTGCATTAGCCGCATATTCATAAAAGTCCTTGATAATAAGGTCAAAATAAGTAGGTAAACCTCTCATAGCCTGGGATGGCACAAGTGGGTGGGAGGTGGTTACAAAGTGGTATTTGAGAAAACATTCAACACTAGACATTTGGGGATAAAATTGGAGCTCTAATATAGAGTGGTATCATAGAAAAGGTTCAAAACTAGACCTTTGGGGATAAAATAAGAGTTATGATACAGAGTGATATTAGAGAAAAGTTTCAACACTAGATCTTTGGGGATAATGTTGGAGCTCTGATATAGAGTGGTATTAGAGTTGAGATTCAAAATTGAACCTAAAGAGACTCACACACAAGATACAACTTAAAAAGGTAATTTAAGTGTTATAAGAATTTTGATTTTAATCTCGTAGTTGATGTGGTTGCTAATCTTGATAGAATGTTGATATGTCCTTTTTGTTTTCTAGAATATGTAACTAATAGGTGTTGTGATTGTGTGAATAACTTCATATCAACATGTTTGGTGTTCACATACAAATGTGATGAATTAATATGTTTATACTTGATTAGATGATAGTTATGTGTGTGTGACATGAGATAAGAAGACACAAATTATGGCAAAAATTTGAGGAATGAGTAGCAGGATCATACAATATAGCATGGATAGGACCCATCACGATAAGGAAGAAGACTCAGTGGGAAAGAGGTTAGAAGAAAGTTCCCCTGGTTGCATGGATACCCTTAGAAGCTTGAGAGTTGAATTGAGGAGTTGCAAGGAATACAATGCAATTAATTCCAGAGATTAAGAAAAGAAAGTAGAGGATTGCCAATGCTATGATATTGTAGTGATTATGATATTTGCAAAGGTAAAAGAAACATGGGCCCGATGGAAGCTATTTGGTCAGGCATAAGTCCAAGAAAATTCCATTTGAGATCTGCAAGCTTGGGTTGAAAACCAATAAGAAAGAAGGTAGAAAGTCAAGGAAGAGGCATAGATAGGCAAGTGAAGACATAATGATAGGAGAAACTCCACTCACTACCATGGAAAGAGAGGAAAACAACCATGATCAATTGTCTAGTGTTACAACAAGAAGATATCACCGACAAAGGAGGAGTGAGAATAGCTCTCTGCCAAAGGAGTTCAAGAAACCAAAGCCTCATACCTTTGATGGAGAGGTAACAAAGAATGAAGAAGCAAAAGCTTGGTTCTTTGGCATAAATAAATACTTCATATTCCATGACTACTTAGAAAACATGAAGGCCGAGGTAGCTATTTTCAACTTGAAAGGAAAATATGATATATGGTTGGAAGATTTGAGAAATGTCTAGGAAAAGTACATGTCTGAGAGGTATGATGACAACAAGATTAAATAGTTTCATGAGCATAAAATATGATAACTCACCTTCGACGCGTATACCAACATATGTTTGGAGCAACCGAGGTATGTTCCCTACATCAGGGTTGAGAAGGTAAAGATCTAGAGATAC
Organism: Pinus taeda; assembly: GCA_000404065.3. Taxonomy (NCBI): domain Eukaryota; kingdom Viridiplantae; phylum Streptophyta; class Pinopsida; order Pinales; family Pinaceae; genus Pinus; species Pinus taeda. The sequence goes on from APFE031245838.1 coordinate 62,791, forward strand.
TACTCAATGGGTTATTAAAGCCCTACCAATATATGATTGAATTTGATGATCCAAGGACATTCGAGGAAACCATCTAGAAGGCCATGTATCTCTATGATAAATCCAAGCATAGGGCCAAATTCCACGAAGATTGGAGAAAGAAAGATAAAACTAATTCAACTCAGAAAATGACCAAAATCCTCACGACACAAGCAAATAAGGAAAATGTCAAGTTCACAACACCTACTAAAGGTGAGTTCCAACGAAGTTCCTCTTTTTCCAATAGATATTGGATTGTCAAATCAACAAAGGAAGAGGCTAAGGAGCCCAAGGGACATCCATTATAGTGTTGGGGATGTGGAGAGAATCACATGCTGAAGGAATTTCATCACCAATAATAGAACAACAAGAAGTTGTACAATTTCCAAGAGACAACAACTATGAATGATGTGGCTTAAAACATACTCAGATTTATGTGAATTTGGACAACAAACAAGTAGACCATCAAGCATTGGTGATCGATATGAAAGGTATGGTTTCCAACCAACTTGCTTCAATTTTAATCAATCTAAGTTCTAATTTTAGCTATATAATCCCAAAAATTGTAGAGAAGTGTGATTTGCAAAGGAAGCATCATGTTAAATCATGGTTGGTCCAACTAGCCATGGGAGTCAAAGAGAAGGTGATAGATTGTGTTGAGAGATGGCAACAAGAAATTCCAGTTTAATTTGTCCTTGAATTAAACTGAGAATTAAAATCGAATTATATTCTTATAGCAACTTGTAAAATTTTAATTAAATTAATTAGCTTAGGAATTTCAAGTTGGAAGTATTTATGTAGTCATGTATGTGTTCTACCTAAATTTTAGCGATCCAGGATGAGTTTATTTGAGTTGTAATTGGATAACTCAGTTTACTGAGTTATGGTCAATTAAATTAGTTCTAACTGTTTGTGGAACTAATAGAGGATTAGCAATCAGTTGGTGCATTGGTGCATCCACAAGTGTTACTCCAATTAACTAAAGATTCCCTCATGAGAAACTCATGCATGCCAGTTCTAAGAAAAACCCAATTGAGACTAGAGTGCAGGGACAATGTACTATCAGTTGTATGATTTATTGAGTTGTAAATATCATGCATGCAATCAGGAAAAGGACCTAAATTATGATTTCACAGTTTTGGAAGCATGAATTCCCTTTAAATACGAGCTATTCATCCTAGGAATGGTGCTAGGAAATAGGGGCTTGGCAGTCAGTGGAAATTGGCTAAGCGTTGGCTAAGAGCAGGGTTGTGAGGTACAGAGTTGAGCATACTTGTGTGGAATTGTTCTTGTGAGAACAAGCTTTATATCTTCACTCATATTTCTAATTAATGCAATATAGATAGGTGGGGTATGAGTAATGGCTTTCCCGAGAGAAATTTATCTTGTTATGTGCCATTGATTTATCTTCTTCTTCTTCATATTGTTTTCATCGATCTACTAGCTTCCATTGGTTGAAAGTAGAAGTAGATTCTTGTCCTGTGCTTTAGTACATTGCATGAGCTTATGAATCTACAGGAAATTATACATGGTATCGGAGCTGAAGACAATATACTAGAGGAGATTTTGAAGCTTTTGAGTTCAAGGTTACAGGTGAAATTCCAATTTGCATTACATACTTCAGGATTGGCAAATGGAATTCAACAGTTTATGGCTCAAGTATGCCTTGGAAGGCAACTCGAATTATATAGCCTTGAAGGACAAGATGGAGATCATGTTGGAGGATAATGGCTTCAAGGAATTCATTGATCAAGACATTCCTAAGCCACTAGCATCGGATGCTCAACATATGGCCAAATGGAAGAAGTGTGTGGCGAAGGCGAGGTGGATAATCCTTGAGGGAGTTCAAGACCACATTGTCTCGAGTCTCCATGGGAAGGAAACTCTATATGTTATGTGGAAAGCATTGACATAACTTTTCCATAATAGCAGTGACCATAGGAAGTTGGAACTAAAAGATAAACTTCAAAAAATCAAGATGGAGAAAGGCGAGACCATTCCAAAATACTTAGCCAAGTTCACAACCTACAGAGATGAACTTGGAATTGTTGTAATAACAATTGTTGAGGATGATCTGGTGAGCCTAGCTCTCCTAGGCCTTCCTAAGAGTTGGAATAGCTATCAGCAGTCTGTGAATGGAAGGGAAAAGTTGCCAGATTGGGAACGATTGTGGTCGGATTTGATGCAAGAGGAGATCAGAAGGAACACCAAAGATTGTTCCTCAAGACTGATGATGAGGAAAATTGTGCCTTAGCAGGTAAGGCAAGGAAGGGGAAAGGGAAGAATTCCCATTCCAAATCGGATTCTTACCATAGAGCTAAGAAGAAAGACATGTCGAAATTTAAGTGCTTTCATTGTCATGAGTTGGGCCATTTTGCTACAAATTGTCCACTAAAAATAATGAAAAATTAAATGTTAATTTTAATGTTGGCCTTAAGGAGTGGACACTACGAATCCATAGTTTGAGGGGGAAATCCTATTACATGCCATGAAATGTCAAAATAGACTAATTAATTTTTGAGGTTGGTTTCAAGCTAATCAACAAACTTCTCTAACAAAAATTCATGGCATGGGATTGGGAAATGTGAGCACAAGACTATCCCCATCCCCGCCCACCTTGTGGATTGAGGACGGGGAAAACAACCTCAGGAAAAAGGAAAAACGAAGGAGCTAGAGGCGACAAAGAAAAAAATAAGTGAAGAGCAACAGTCAGTGAAAAAGAGAGTGTAGTGAAAAATGTTATTGAAGGAAAAGCACATAGCGAGGGATCTCTCTAGACTATCTCTCTGCTTTTCTCTCTTTTAGTATTGATCACCTTCCTCAGAATGTGTAGAGACCACATTGTGGATTGTATTGGAGCATGTAGAGCTATTGGAGCTAAACAAAGAAGACTGAGTAGTGTTGGAGTTTGTTGTTGGTCCCTATGCTATGTGTTTTTGGGTGTTATTCCTCATTTATGTTGTGTTGAGGCCATTGGATTTTGTTTCTATGCCTAAGTGGTTAGTGGGAGGCTTCACAGGTGATCGAATCATTATGGTGCTTGTTGTACAACTAATGAACCACTTGAATAAGACAGTCTGAGTCACTGTGGTACTTGTTGGAGAGTTGATAAACCACTTAGATAATAGACTGCAGACCCCTATGGTGCTTGTTGTGAAAATATAACTGATAAACCACCTAGATAGTGGATTCAATCTCCTAGATTGAGTAATGCACCATATAGACCTTGGGTGAAGCCTTGTGAATGAGCTAAGAGGATTATGTGGGTCACTATGGTGCTTAGTGCTAGAGGGGGTAGTTGATAAACCACTTGGATAGTGGACTCCATATTTTGAGTGTTTTCCAAGCTTTGGTGTGAATTCCCCTAAGAAAGCATCCCCTTAGACTTTAGATCCAACTCGGGGGTGGTTATTTACAAGAAATTCATAGTGTAGCTAGCCTATGGTTGGATGGAGAGTGGAAGCACATCCTTCAATTGCTATTCATTCTAACATACTCAGATAAGTCAAATGTAGTGATATATTTGAGTTATGAACTTTGATTTTTCATGAATTGCATATGTCTAGTACGAGCTCTTGTATGTTTTTAAATGTTATTGAATGCCTGAATGGTGAAGACCACCATTTTGTTCATGATTTGCATGATATCCTATATGATGTAAATTTGATAAATGATTGGATTGTGTTGTCCAATATCTTGTTCATGGATAATTTGATACACTATATGTCTATGTTCATTCATTAGAATGTTATGGTTGAAAATGTGATAGTTCATTTTCTTGTGGGAATTATGCATTTTACCATAGAGTTTTAATTCCTCTTGTAATGTTATCAAGACATCTATACTTGTACCCATTAGAATTAATAAACACCTACCTCTGAGTATGTCGAAATCGTCTACAAGAAATCAGTAGAATTGGAATGGCTGGTGCATTTTCTCCTCACACAATATTGGGAACCTATTGCATAGTATCACAATTTGTGCACATTTTGATGTTGGGGCCCTACTCCTTATTGCTTAAGAAATGCATGCACTAGGTATTATAGTGTCAATCATTGTTGTTGGTGATTAGACAAATATTATGAGTTTGGGACTTCATATCTTGTTACTAGTCAATACATAAAGAATTGGTGAGGGAAAATTTCCCTTCTTCTGCCTTCTAAATACTTAGTGTGTCATAATAGAACGATTTTCAGTACTAGTAGGATGAAATGCCATAATACCAGACTTACATAGAATTGTGTCATATGGTCCCCACACTGACCTTTGGCCATCAACCAATCAACCTTGGATCTTATCTAACAGTGTTCGTGAGGGGGAGGAGGGTTGATTTAATATTGGAACCCAACTTAGCAAAACCTTGCATATTGGGCCTTGGAATGAGCAAGCAAGTTTCCATCTAGAGAGGGCTGATAACAGTAGGTCGAAAACCAAATGAACAAAGGGAAGAGAGTGGGACTGAGGTGGAACCATGATTACGGGAACATTTCCATGAAGTCATTGGACCCCCCAAGAAACTATTGCGAGAACCATTCTCTAGAGAGGCCCAATGGCGATGGGTCGATATTGGCCATCGACCACTGGCTACAAAACATACGTGTGCAAGGAGGCCAATAAACTTCGATGTTGAGGCAACGCCTAACAACGTGGGCCCTATCAAACTCTCAGTCCTTTAAACCACTCAATATCAAAGGAGTTAAGCAGAAGAGCAATCCCAATCCAACATGACATAAGCAACGTAAGCTCCATTAGGCTATCGGGCCATTGAAGAATCGAGTGGATGAATCTGCGGTCGAAAAACTTAACCCTGGTAACATGTATCGGGTGTACCATGGGGAAAGGATGTTGGGATGTCCAAACATCAGGGTGTTAATAGTGTAGGATGGCGAGCCCACAAATGATAAGCACGATGACAAAGGGTTGGCATTAACCTTCAGCCATAGAAATTTGACCAATTACATTGAAATTTTAACGCATTGAGTAACCCAACCACGAGGGCATGGGTACCCTACAAGGCCCACCTAGTGGTGGTGTGGAACCATGTGGGCCAACATACAATAAGCATGGTGTTGAAAGGGTTGATGTCAGCCTTTGACCTTTAGCCTTCGATTAAATACCTTGAACTTTTAATGCATCGAGTAACCTGATCGCGATGGCATGGGTACACTGTGGGCCCCACCTAGTGGCGGCGTGACACCATGTGGACTAGGTGAGCCATGTGGGTACCATGTGGAGCTTCTTGATGATGTGGTCTCGTGTAATAGGGCTAAACTTCTAACGGGCATAACTTTCAATCAAGAACTCATATTGAGATAAAATTTATATTGCCAGAAATTTCTTGGCGAGCTAAACATAATGGTGGTATTAGTTTTAAATTCCAAAATTTTTAAAAATGAGGTTGCGATAACCCCATCTTCATAACAACCCTTGGATATCGGGTGAAAACAAGTAGGTAACACATCCAGAACTCCTGATGGCATGAGGGGGTAGGAGGTGGTTACACATAGGTACTTACACTGAGCATAAGATATAAATTGGGCATGACAAGCAAGTTAAGTGGCCTCTAACCAACTAGCATGATACTTCATCTCTAAATGGCCTCATATTTCCTCCTTAAAACCGTTGATAAAACATTACTTAAATAATTCATCAATTAAAATTTCTATTCTAATAATAAAATATTCAAAAACATCACTATAATCTTCCACCGTGCTAATTCAATGTAATTTGGTAAATTAACCCTAAAATTTATATCGGCCCACGGGCTTTGGATTGACGGTGAATGGGTACGTTGTTAAGGCACTCCTTGCTATAGGTCACCGGTTCAAATCCCTCGTGGGTACTTAAGTTAGTCTTAACGTAGAAAAAAAAAAAAAAACCCTAAAATTTATATCCAAATAAGAAAACAAAGCTTTCACACATCGCTTCCATGTCTCGCCTTTAGAGATGTGTTACACCTTTGCTCACACTACAACATTCTCAATCCAAATAGAGGGGACCTAGAATTTAGTTAATTCATGTGCTAAGGCTTAAAGTGGTAAATTAGCTTATAAATTTACAATGTGATGTGTTATGTGACAAAAACATTTGAACCAATTCATACCCAAAAAGAAAAACAATATAGGCTCCAAGCATACCACATATAGATTTGACTTAAAACGTACAACTTGAACAGCGATGAAAATGAAATTAGATGCTATGTGTGAACGCTATTTAATGACTCATAATAATAATAACTTAAAAGCCACTCATCACTTTGACATATTCATGGAATGGGTCATCATAAAATATTTAATGACATCTTGTTTGAATTTCAACCCACCAAGATAGATATATTAATCAAATTAAATGTCAAATGCAATAAATTAATTTAATTTAGGATAAGTGCTGCTCCAAAGGATATTGTAAAGAGCAAGGGGATGATAATCGCATATAATTGAGATTAGTGTGTAATATGCGTAAGTCAAGTGTATAGTTTTTTTATTATTTTAAATGTTCGCAACAACCCTATCATTGGACTACAATTAAACTAGTTAATCCACAATAAGTTAGTGTTAAATAATAAATTTATTATTATTGAAATTACAAATAATATCATTATTGAAGTTGGGAATTTTTATATATATTTAAAGTTTATATTTATATCGATATGTGTTTTTTAGTGTAATATTGTAGAGATGTTGTAATATAATGTAAATATTTTATTTGGTAAAAAAAAAAAAGATCGATATTTTGATGGAAGCGGAGGAACATGAGCATATCGATCTTGAGGACGAGGACTTGTCTCTCTTTTCCATACACCTTAGCAACATGTGGTGAGAAGTTCACATGCAACTTGGAGTGTGTGGAAGCTTCGATAGATGGGTCATTAGTGTTATAAGAAGGATAGCGAGCACAGTAATATTGCTACCAGTGAGCTTGGTTATGGGCATACAGGGAGGTGGCGAAATTTTTGAAGGGTTTGCATAAATCATCAACCTGTGCATGCTCCTTTGTCTCTGGTCTTATGTTTATGATTTTTTTGAATGCAAACAACAAACCCCTTGTGGAACGGTTGGCAATCAAGTGTGTCAAGTCTGGGATCTAGGTGAAGCTAAACCATGGAACCTGCACCAACACTAGTTGGGTCCTATGAAGAGAAAAAGCTTCTTGAATTCGACAACAGACTAAGGATCTCTAATTCGGGGTTTTGTTGCGAATTCCAGGGTAAGGTCTCTAATTTGTCCTAGTAAATTTCATATAGTAATTTCTTCACTGTGTCAAAGGGGAGGTTTGTGGTGTCAAGTCTGTACTTGGTCATCTATAACTCGAGAATAGGGACGCCAAGCTCACACAGTCCCTCTCAACTGCAATTGGGGCTTAGTAACAAGGTTATGGGTGGTGGGATTAGTTTGGTTATTTTTGTGTTATAGTTAGGTTACAGTGAGTAGAAATCCTTGGGTTGTGCTAGGTACATGTCAATTTTCTTTGTAATTTAGCAGTTTAGGGTCTTTAGGGTTGTCCTCATAGCACTTGGGACAATTCTCTTGTCTTGTCAAGTGTCAAATTTGTTAGGTTGAGACCATAGGGGTAGAAAAATAAAAGTTGGCAAAAATCGATGATGTTAATCTTGAAAGGATAAGTGGTAATGCTTAAAGGAGGTTGCCTTTCCCAAGCAAGAGTTGGCTTGAACATTATTGGTATTCCTCTGATGGGTGCCAAATCTTGGGGAGGCGACAAGGTCTACGCTAAAAATTGAACGTTCAAGGGTAGTTTCAGCAGGCTGGCACATACATAATCATGCATAGGGGTTGGCCCAAAAGATCAGAGGGCAGAACACCGTAGGGAAGCAAAGGATTTTGGGTGAGAAGGGGGGCCCAAGGTGAAGCTGGAGGAGAAGGTGGCCCATTCTCTTGGTCGTGTTGACCTTCCCCCTCCCTTCAATGCCTTGGACTCTCAGCTCCAACATGTCACTCGCCTCTTGGATAAGTTGGGACATAATCACCATGATGACCATATTGAGATTATAAGCTTCATGAATGATCTGCGATGCAACCAGTGGAACATGCAGGACCGGTTGACCTCCATTCGATGAGGTCAGAGAAGAATGTCAGAAAGTATGGAACACTTGGAAGGACGAATGACACACATTGAATACCATGTGCATGGTGAACTTCGACCTCTAGAGTTGTTGGGTAATGAAATTGATAATACAACTCCAGATCATCCTCCAGGTCGTTAATGTCAGTTGGTTGTTTCTTGATTTTAGGGATCTTTTGGGCCTTTTGGGCTTTTCAGATTTTGGGCCTATGTATGTTTTGACATTTTGTATGTAGTCTTTGTGTTTCTCTTATGGCCAACAGATCCGGTAGGAGTGAGGTTGGAAGAATAATCTTTGCACGATGTAATATAAATTTTTTGATTGACAAAAAAAAGATAAAAATAAAAATGATCCATCTCAACACTGGGTAGCTCTAGAGTTAAGATGGATCTAGGCTAGTTTAATTTCCCCTTTTAAATATGTTATATTTCACATAAATACCATGGATCAATATAATGGGTTCTCAATACCATGGGTTATTTTTATTTTTATTCTTAATTTAATTTTATAGGGCTATTTTTATTTTGAGAAGCAAGTCAAAATATTTACATTACATCACAACATCTTTACTATATTAGGTTGGAGAGTGCCCCTAGGGAAATAATAGATTTGTTTTTAGATGCCCTGTAATAAAATATTTCCCAAATTCTATATTGATATTATTTATAATTTCAATAATAATAGATTCTATTATTTAACATTAGCTTATTGTATATTAACATTTTTTTTCTCTTCACACTAGTTTAATTCTAGTCCAATTATAGGGTTGCCGCAAACATTTTTAACTAGTCTAGATCCATTTTAACTCCGGATTTTCCAAGTGCCTAAAGGCATCAAATCTCTTCAAATTCAATAGTTTTTTGTATTTGTTTATATGTTATTTAATTTTTAATTGTATGTTAATTTTATTTTTATTGTTATGTAATTTGATCGAGTCAAAATATTTACATAATATACAAAACCTTACAACATCTCTTCCATACTAAATTGGAAAACACCTCCTAATACAATTAAAAAAACTCATACACTTAACTAAATAACACATATTACACCGTGATGCGAAATTCAACCAGATCTCAATTCAAATATTTTATCATCATCCATTCCATGTATATGTCGAAGTGATGAGGTGGGGTTTAAGTTATTATATTCGATTTGATATGAGTCATTAAATATCTCAATTCAAATATCTTAACACGACCCATTCCATGTATATGTCAAAGTGATGAGTGGGGTTTAAGTTATTATAATCAATTTGATATGCATAGCATCACATCTTTTGTTGGTAAATTTCATTTTCATTGCTTTTTTTGGGTAGGAATTGGGTTATAATATTAATCTAGAGTGTATTATTATATTGACTTTATAATTCTAGCTGTATGTTGGTCATACTTTAGAGAGGACTAGATTTTTTATAATGTTTTATTAAATTCAGAAAAGATTATCATTAAAAAACAAATGGTAAAGTTACTCTGAGTGAGTTTGCAAATTAGTAGGTGACTGGGAAATTTGGGGTTGGTGATCTTTCATTCAAAGTTTTGCAAACCAAACCTACCACTTGAAAAACATGTCAAATTTGGGGCGAAGATTTTGGTAGAATTGTGAAAACCATCGAATTAGGTTGAAGGTATGAGAAAAAGGGAAACACCAAATTAGGTTGAAGGCATATCACATTCCTTCCAAGTTTTTTCTAAGCCTTTCAAATCCACTTAGAAATTTGGCAACCTTTGCTTGTAATTATGGTCATATGGTATTTTTTTACTTTTGACGGTTTTCAACGCCGCATTTTTTATTATTTTATAGTCATGTGGTATTTTTTTACCTTTGACGGTTTTCAACGCCACATTTTTATCACTAAAAAATAATATAATATATATATTTTTTTAATAATCGTAATTTCTATTTGCCGGATTTCAACGGTGTTGAGTAGAAACTGGTTGATTTCTATGTATTGCTGAAATCATCTCATAATAGCTTAACATCACAAGCTAACTATTTGAAATAGTTGAAACTATGATTATTTCAGCTTCTTGTAAATTTAACGAAGTTTAATTATTAAATATTTAAATATTAAATAACAAAAAATTATAATACCGAGTTAAAAAAAAACATATTAAAAAAAAGACATTTACAGTGCACCCATTATCTTTATTCAGGTTTAAAAGTTAAAAGCAGTGATGAAAATTGTTAGTGACTCAGCATTCAACTTTTTTCGAAAAAGCTGAATAATCACCGAAACTTACGGCGTCACGGATAACATCCCGCGTTTTTGTTGATTGGATCTCCGCCAACCGCCGTTCACACGCGTGGCATGGTGCTGAAGGGCAACCTAATCCATAGTTGTTGACTGGATTTCTGTCAGCCGCCATTTAGTTGGCCTACAAATTCGCACACATGGTATAAAGTAATCTATTTCCGGAGAAGGGGAGAGAAAAAGAAGAGAGAAAGAGACCAACAAAGAAAAGTGTCTTTAATAAAGTTGAATAAAAAATATTAAAATTAGAATTTAAAGGAAAAAATTCAGTTTTTATTTTTTAATTAAAAAATATATATATATAATTTATAAAATAACTAGAATTTTATTTAATTAATAAAAATATTTTTATTTATTATATTTAATAATTAACATATTTTTGGTGTAATATTATCAATTTATATAAACAAACATGAATATTTTATTGGATAATTTGTCATAACATATTTATTAAAATAAATCGAAATCTAAACTATGAAGGGTTAATTCCTTTAAGATTCCAAATTTCTTATTATTGTTTTATTGTTTATGCATTCAATAGATAATATGCAGAAAATAGCGAACAAGTAAATACAATCACTCATAAATGACAATGAATGCCGGGATATGCCATGGGAAACCCTTACGAGAGAAAACCCGACTAGAAGGTGAAGTTGCCTTGCTTTCTTTTGTCTAGAATGGAAATGATGTAGGTACAAAGGAGAAGACACTCTCTATGGAGCTTCTGGAGATTTGTGCCCCATGGGTTGCTTCAGAACACAAACCCCCTCTATTATTGTCTCTCCTTCTCTCTATGTCCACACTTAGCTACTTTCTGCTGCAATGGAACAAAATGCAAGCAAATATAATTGAACCCCTTTTCCTCCTAGTGGCTCGGTTATAGCACAACCTGATAGTCGGCAGGGGTTAAATTTTACTCTTTCAACTCTCAACTAGAGTTACAACTTTGACCCTTCTAGAGTCTTCTTCATAGTCTTTGTGTGGTTAGCCCTTTTACCCTGATTAATGGGCATTGATGTGACATCTTCTTAAATTATGGTGCTCAATCACAATACATAAACTTTTGGGAGGCATAACTTT
>APFE031245844.1:0-30243 GCA_000404065.3 Pinus taeda
TTATAATTGGTTGCTGGCTCCACAAATGAGCCTTAGTGGATTTTGGTTCAATGTATGAGCCATGAGAAAAGTGGGAGGCATAAGGGATTTAATACAAAGTGGATAGGAGTCATAAGGAGGTATTGGGAGATTTGCTTTCAAAGGACTTGAAAAGGGAGCTCCGATATTTAAAAGCTCTGAGTTTCTGATAGAGTGGAGTTTCGAAGAATCGGCGGAATGGGATGTCAAAGGTCAATGAAAATTAATGTTATGATGCCAACAAGCTCCCTCGTGAGGAAGATATAAGGGATTAAGCATGGTGTGAAAGAGGAGGAGAGGCATAAGGTAAAGTCATCAAAATTAAATGCCATCGAGGTTGTATATTTGAGAGGTATAATTAAAATTAAGTTACAATATGAATAAGTTTCGAGGTTCCGATAGGGTGGATAGGGTGGAGACACAAGGAGGTGAGTTGAAGTGGGGCTCACGTGGAGTGGGTCTATTCTATCATAAACTATAATCACTTGTATAAAATTCCCGACATAAAGAACTACAAACACTTTGCAATTTTGAGATTTCAGATCTCGTAATTTCTTTTAAATTGGGATTTAACATAGACTTACGAAATTTGAAAACACCATAATTTTATTTTTTCTACAATTTGGATGTGGCGATTTTGTAGGACCGTTAATGAAAAATGAATTAACTAGGAATCAATATTTACAAATAATTTATAAAAATAATAATAATATACATTGTGTACATTTTTAGCCCAAGTAGTAAAAATTATCAAACCTCGGAGGAGTGCCATTTGCAAAATGTGCAACCAAATGAGATGAAACAATAACCGATGGAAAGTTAGCGGAAATTCGAATGCAACAAAACAATCAGAATAGAAATCCAAAGAAAATTAAAATCTCACAAAATTGTAGGACACTTAACCAAACTAAAACATTAAAAGACAATTTAGCGACAATTTATGGAAAGGGTCCCCATTATTTGAGATAGATAAGTTAAATGGGGGTGTTGTGATTTCACCACAACAAGGACGACACATGGGGAGGAACCAATTATCTCTGTTTAAAAAATTATGAACTTCAATTTACCTAAATGGTAAGAATGAGGAATTTTGTTAAGCTAGCAAATGGTAAAACATTTCGCATAGGTCCCACATTAGATAAATTAAGCAATATAAATTAAAAAGATAAGTACTCAAAACAGATTGAGTCCAAAATCATGAATCCGAATTTTGGGGAAATATTTAATATTTAAGTTTACCTCGTATGAGAAATAGAAGAAGGTACAAATATGAGTTTTTTGATAAAGCATATATCCATCGATATGAATGGTATCTGACATTGCTTTGTTGCCACCGAGCGTGAACAATACCCCGAGGAATTTGTATTTTATACAATACAAGCATAGCCTCGCCGCCAGTGAGCGTCCATAGCCCTGACGCGTTTACTTGTATTTCCCATGCTTCCTCTTTTGATCACCCTTTTGATAAGCACATCTATGAGCTTAGCTTATGACGTACCTTAGTGAAAGAGGTGGGATGGTAAAATAGACTTATGATAATGGATATAATACTTCCATAATGTTGACTCCAAATCTTTCCGTGCCCGGCGACTATCCATTCAGAGGCTTTTTATAAAGTGGAGGGATAAGAGAGATTCATTGAATTAAACTCAAAGTCAGCTATTTCGTTGAAAATGTGAACTATATCACTTTATAAAGGATGGATGTTCCTCCATGGAAAATTTTTAAAGCAAGAGGGCTTTAGGATTTCATAAAAATATACCTTTAAAGTAAATGAAATTCATTGAAATAGATAGAGCAAAGATTTCCCATGTCTTCCAACCAATGTTGAGTGAGGAAAAGGCCTTTCACATAAATCTTGGCTGAGTCACTAAAATCAAACCATAACTAATCAACAAAAAGGAAAAAATAAATCCAAACTGAAGTGAAAGAAATCAACAACAAACTTCCAAAAATGTTAAATAAGAAGAAGAAGTGAAAGAAAATTTCAAATTAAAAAGACAACTCCAACACGACTAACTATATAGATGCCTTAACAAAAGATTAAAATAAAATAACCATGTGAGTATTCATCTTATGTTGAGATTTTAATAAATTTTATCTTGCAGAGTTACAAACATCTAGGCTTCCAAACCAAAAGGGAGATAGTAGTCATGAGACGAAATTAAGCCAAATGAGAAATCTTTTCCTGCATAAAAAGCTTCTTAATTTTTTTGTAAAGCAATGCTTGAGAAACATACTAAAAAGTTTAGGGCTCCCCAATTAAGTTGATTTGTTAGACATTGTGATTGCTCTTCTAAAACTAAAAGTTGACAACAAAGAGAATGAGTGCCAAATCTGAGCTGGTTGAAGTACAAAATAATTCTGGGAGACCTACAAAGTAGAGATATATATCAATAAATACTAAAACAAAACTGAAACAAAAACTTAAAGAAACATAAATAGATGAAAATGAGCATACAAAATTTACCATTGAAGAATTTTGTTAGAAATTTACCTAAGAGATGTTGATTTTATCCATCAAAGATAACTTCTCCTTTTGATTGGAATAAAAACATGAAGAAGTTGAAATATTTTGAAATCTCACTGACCCATAATCATCATTTATTAATTCTAAATTAAAGCAAGCAGTAAAACTAGAAAATTGATGTCTCATGTTCAAGGAGTTGGAAGAGGAAATCAAATCCATCAGAAACGATAATACAAATATGTTTATTTATGAATTGCAATTAGATTTGTTCTCTTTATATTTAAGATTTCATATCTACTCCATGATTTTCATAAAATCTTAAAATTCAAGAACAAGTCCCAACCGATGTAGTACCTATGTGTGTATGGAAAGGTCTTGAAAAATTCCATGCTAAATATGGAGTGATATATCAAACATTTAAACAAAATAAAATTCAAACATGAATTAACTATGATCCATACTTACCTGTTCCAAATTTCTTTACTAGTTGGTTGCATCATCATAGTGGATGCTCAAGAGTGTCTTTGAAAATCAAATAAAGACGCATACTAAAAGATGATTAGAATGATGGGATGAGCATCTGATAGTAAGATAAAGATCAAAATGTAAGCAAGCCGCATGTGATGAACTCAGGAAGATTACCAAGAAGAGTAAAAAGAGGCTCAACTCTACAATGAAGGCATAATGATAAGATCCATGTGCACACACAATTAAGAATGGATATTCTTAAAAGTCACTTAGTCATCTAGAGAAATGAAATCTTGGGGTTTGATGAAATTATAATTTAAAATGCATCCAAGCTCTCAAACACTATGATAACATGAAAGTCATCATATATATACGAAGATAATCAAATAGGACTCCATATGAGCATATTGACAGATTAGACTATTTAACAATGAATGATTTGACCAGAGGCCTATGAGGATACATAACCTAATATTCCAAAGTTCTGAAATGAAAAGAGGTGAAAAGGAAATCTTGGAAGAAATTTAAATTGATTAATGATAACATGTCGATATCCTAAGGTTCTGAGGTTTTGAGAGAATAAAAGAAAAAGGTAAGAGCTCTAATAAACAAGACTTCAGAAATGAGAACAATTCTCCAATATACAACTTTATGATAAATAAAGCCTTTACTATTAAAATGTTTTCAATGTAATTCCTTTTCAAAGATTTAATTGATTTTCACTTCCGATATCAGAAGTCTCGATATAAATATTTCTTTTAAAGCTTTCAAATAAGATTTCCAATAAAAGGAAGCCTAAAATTAATATTGGATAAAAACATAATATCAGAACTCATATATGGTAATAGTTCAATATGATTTCTACGAGATTCTGAGATTTTGAGAGAAATAAAATAGGCCTCATGGATCTCAGGGACAAATCTCAGAATTTGTTTTCAAATGCTTCTGATATAAAATAAAATTAAGAGTCTGATAAGCCAGAAGGTATGAAATCTCAAGGAAATATATCAGAAAGGGAAAAACTAAAGATCGAGATTCCAATAATTACCGAATAGAGGCCTTGAATCAATTTGGAAGAAGAAATATGACTAAAGCGGATGTAAAATGAGTGTTATGGAAAGGTTTTAACTCAACTGACAAATGTAAGATTCAGAATTGCCAGAGATAAAACCATAGATAAAATCAATTTATAACTTGCTACAAGATTTTTATGCTATTTTCCTTTGCTTGTGACAAATCCAAATAATAAAGCGTCAAGAAATAAATTTTGGCTACCTTAACAAGAGGCATAATATGGTTACTGACTCATTTTTCTAAATTTACAAAGAAAGGAAATATGTAGAAGCACAAAACACAAATAAAATTCTGATGAGAATGAAAATGCTTCCCTGAGCATGTTGCAGATTAGAAAAAGTTAATTGCTTGCTTTATTCTTCTACCTATATTATTAAAAGAAAAACAAGCCGATAAAAAAACAAACAAAACTGATACTACTCCTAAACTAACTAGATAAGGGAAAGCATAACTAAGTATAGTCATACTTCCAATGTAGCCATTCAAGTAGTTTGTTTCATGTATGTATGTACATGTCACACATTAGTAACAAAAATGTAATTGCAATTAATCCAATAGAAATAAATTTGAATGAAGTATGTACACTTATTGGTAACATATTTAAAAAAAAAAACTCATTTACAATCACCCTCTCTTGAAAAGTTTTCTCCAACCAAATCTCTATGGGATCATAAAAATAAGGATGAGTAGTTAATAGAGAATGGAAGATATTACACGAAAGAGAGGTTAAAAAACCATCTGAGTTTTATATACATAAGACAAGTCATTAATGATCTTCGATAAAAATGAAGCTTCCAAACAACTTTGAAATGGATCAATGAAGTATGGGTGGAGGCTTAGTGAATATGGCGGAAGATCTTCAATTGGGTTAGATAGTTAGTCATATTGGATGAATGCACTCACAAGTGTTGATTCATGTTGAAGATGCACTCTAGAAGGAAAAGTAAGTTGATAAGATATGACCATAAAATGGAATTGGAAGATTAACAACTCTTGATGGTCATAATCTCAATTTTGAGATTCTACTTCACATTTTAGTAATGCAGATCATGAATTTTAAACACTTAATTGTTCCATATGCCAACAAATGATATCTAAAAATTGAAAAATGCAAAAAGAGAACAAATCTGAAATCAATAAATGAAGGAAAAACAATGAAATCACATCATAATTTACACTATTATTACAATTAATGTTACAACACAATTGGGATTGATTTGAAATAATTTCCTTTTCACAAGCACTAGCCAAGATAATACAATAAGAATGATCATCAACATCAACTTGTGTAAGAGAGAATGATTCGGGATTAGGAATAGGAGTGAGAAATTTCTCATCATAATAATCATAAACTGGAATGGATTCTTTAATGTTGAAATCACAAAAATGATTAATTGTTTGAAAATGAAAATTAATTGGAACAATTTTTGAATTAAAGTTTTCTTGATTTTCAAATATGAGTTGACTTTGATCATGAGGACATAATGAGGAGTAATATAAATCAACAACTTCAATGTCAAAGTAATTATCATAGATGTTTTCATGAAATTCACTAGGATTCTCTTCATTCCCATATGATGCATCAAAACAAGAAGGATTGGGCACATGTTCATTAATTTCAGAAGAATGGTCAATAATCTTCTCTTTATCTTGATAAAAACAAATAGGCAATTCATTTATATCATCCTCTCTGTTATCTAGAATAATATTAATGCAAAGAGGAGATGATTTACTATCAACAAAAATATCAGGATAAAGGGAAAAATGAGAGTTAGAAATTATGAACTTGAAAATATGTCTGTTTGCAGAGCCTTGTGCATTTTCTCCATTACAAATTTCAGATTCTTGATCATTCATTTGGTTACTTAAAATTTCTTGAAGATTGTTGCTCAACTTCCTTAAATTCTGTATTTGATCAACATGATAAATTTCAGAAATTTCTACAGTGAATTGCACATTGTCATAATCTTCAATTTCTACTTGTGCTTGTTAATTTCTTAGTTGATTTTCTGATTTAATTTCATAGTGATTTTCAGATTTCATGGTAGCTAGGTCTTCAAGTTCATTGCTAGTATCTTCTTGTGGTTGATTAGAAAATTATTCCAAGATTTGTGATTGCATTTCTTCAACATGTAGAAGAGTATCATGATCACCACTAATACTATAAGAGGTGTGAACTAAATGAAGGAATTTATCATACATGGCAGAGGAAAATTCATCATGATTGGTATGCACCTCCATATTGGATTTCTCGATTATCTTAATAAAGGTTGAAGAAGATTCATCAAAGCTTGTAATGGTTTCACATGGATTAGGAATTCAAGGAA
This sequence comes from Pinus taeda, assembly GCA_000404065.3. NCBI lineage: Eukaryota > Viridiplantae > Streptophyta > Pinopsida > Pinales > Pinaceae > Pinus > Pinus taeda. The sequence goes on from APFE031245844.1 coordinate 6,358, forward strand.
GGGAACAAACATTTTCAAACCAATACAATAATTCAATCTCTGAAGGTTTATCCTCAACTTTGAATCTTAAGAAATTTAATCGAAATCTAAAGGTAAAATCTATAAGAGCCCTGATTTTCAAACCTTCCTAAATCTTCAAATTCATTACATAATTGTTCATAATCAATAACCATCAAATTTATAAAGAATTTGCGATAAATTGGCCCCAATTGTGAATAGAGGCAACTGGAAGAGATGACACCATAATTTCTTTTCTCAGAAATGTAAGAGTAAAAATCCTGCATAAATATACTTTAACAATATCATGAAAAAGTAGAATTTGCAAAAATTAAATAAAACTGTAAGGCATGATCAAATGCAGAAGCATTATTCTTATAATTAAATTTTACCTTTGACAAGTGTCTTGCTATTTTCGGTGGAGTATTGGTGGATGGAAGTCAAGAGATACAACTCCAAATTGGAAGTTTGGGAGGAGTCGTTGTGGTTAAATAAAAACTTTAAAATACAAAACCTACAAAAGGCAACAAGTCATTAGGTCCTCCTTCTAGCACAAAAAATGTTGATGGTCCAAAATGGCCTTACCAACATATAAGGGATACCACCCAGTTTGGAACTTAAAGTAGCTCCTTTTATTTTTAGAATGGAGGTTCTGACTGGTTCAATTGGTTCTATGTACCCTCTCTTTTCTCTGTTAGCTTATAGTATGTCTATTACTTGCCATAGGAAAGAGACATCAAATCTGCCCTCTTGCAGAGATCTTGCAAGAAAATGAACCTTAAGCTGAATTAATGGTTCCCCTCTCAACCAAGAGCAATGCAAAAGGGGATTTGGAATAACTTTGGACTTGGAATAAAAATGAAGTCAATAAGCCAGGAAAATAGTACCAAGACTTATTACTAGTTCAAACAAGTATATGTATTTAGCTATCTGATGAATAGTCGTCTGATCTCCTGTGAAAATACATCCAAAAATAAAATGAATTCAAACTAAAACATATATGAATGCACTAAGGAAATAGTTCTCATAAAACAATCATTATTAAAAGAAAGATAAACTTGACATGAATTTGCTAAATAGTTAACAAGTATGTCCTGTTTATCTATTCGAATTCATAATTTAACTTGATGGAAATTAGATCCATCATTAGCTTTCAAAGGATTAAAACAAGCATGCATTAAATAAATTTACAATAGTGCAAAACTTAAAAAACACATACTTAAATGGATTAAGAATTATCTCAAATTTTATTAAATGTGGGCCACCAATTAGCCTCTATCTCTGACAATAGTGTACAAGAATTAAAGATATGATCATAGCCTTTGAGTGCATGAAATTCTTAGAAAATTTCATGATAACATGCAATTTTCAGAGCCGAAACACATCTCTTTTAATCTCCACAATTCTGGTCCAAACTAGCTAATGCTCTACATAAATCTTGCTCCCTACAATAGTGCAAAAAGCCTTCTCTTTGCATAGAATTTCTTCCCCAAGTTTCAGATTTGGAACCCCTTTCCTCAATTCTACCAAAAGTTATATTTATAATTACAAAAAACTAAAATGAGAGAGCCATTGGAGAATAATTTTGCTCCAACAAATTTTAATTGGCCAAAATTCTTCTTTCTCTCTTTCTGGTGCAATTCCATTGTTCCAAGTCTTCTCCTCCTCATCTTCTCAACTGATCTTCGATCAAAACAAATCAAAAATATATTAAATTGCAAATCAAAATAAAAAATACCAAAATTTGGAAAAACAAACATCTCCAATCAAAATTTAATTAAATAAAAATAAATTTGAGCTTCTCATTGATCCTTGTGAAAATACTTTTGGTCAAAAATAACATAATCGAATGGATTTGCAATCAACATAGGCTTTGGGCAAATGAAAATGCAAAAACTAAACTCAAGAAAATTAGTTTTGGATACAAATTCGGAGCTTAATTTTATGTTAATTTTTAGAATCCGTTATTGACAAAATATGGTCATGAAACCACTTCAAAAACATTCTCCAAACATTTTCCATGATTTTATCTTTCTAACAAGCCATCTTGGGCCTCATTTAGCCAAGTAAAACTCAACTTATGAGCCTCCAAAGTTGAAGTGTCAAAACTGTCATAACTATGAAAAAATGCATATCCAGACTAAATTGCAATTTTAATTAAAAATTAAATCCTAATAAAGTTGTACAAATTATATTAATTAATTAATTATATCATCAATTAAATCAATTTTAATTAATTACAAACTAAAAATTGATTTAATTAAACTAATTTAAGAAAAATATAAATTAGTTTTAAATAAAAGAATTCAATTTAATAAAGACGGCATAGTAATACATGCCAAGTTATAAGTGGCTATTGGCTCTACGAATGGGCCTTAGAGAGACATTGGACGAGAGAGTCATGTAAGGGATCGAATATTTAATAAAACAAAAGTCTTGAGGTAAACAAGGTCTGAGGTCCGATAAGATGAGGTGACATAAGGTTTTCAGAGATTTTTAGACACATGATTTATCAACCGTCAGAGGTGGGAAGGATATCAGGCATTGAAGGTGTTGTGATATCGGAGGTTCTTTTAAAAGAACTCCGATATTATAAAAGTTCTGAGGTTCTGATAGGTGAACCATTCTAATGCAACAAAACTAATTATCAATGTTTAATACAAACCCATTAGATGTATAATTTAAATTAAGTTACAATAGGAATAAGTTTTGAGGTTTTGGAGAGCTAAGAAGCTGAGGTGAATTGGGGCCTGCATGGAGTGGGTCCTTTCCATCATAGTTTACTATGGTTATTTGTGAAAAGTCTCGATATAAAGAATTATAACGATTTTGCAATTTTGAGATTTTGGATCTCGTAATTTCTTTTAAATTGCGATTTAACATAGACTTACGAAATCCGAAAATACCATAATTTTAATTGTCTTACAATTTGGTTGTGGCGATTTTGTAGGATTGTGAGCGAAAAATGAATTAATTAGTAAAAATTAACTAGGAATCAATATTTATAATTAATTTACAAAATTCAAAATAATATACATTTTGTACAATTTTTAGCCCAGGTGGTAAAAACTATCAAACCTCAGAGGAGTGTCATTTGCAAACTGAAAACCAAATGAGATGAAACGAGAACCAATAGAAAGCTAGCGGAAAGTCGAATGCAATGAAGCAATCATAATATAAATATGAAGAAAATGAAAATCTCACAAAATTGTAGGACACTTAACCAAAAAAAAATATTGAAAGGCGATTTAGCCAAAATTTACGGAAAGGTCTCCATTATTTGAAATAAATAAGTTAAAAATAGGAGTGTTGTGATTTCACCACAACATAACATTAGTTTATCGATTTCAAAATTATTGCTTTTTAATGTATGAAGATAAACCTATATTGGAAAAAGAGTAAATAAGTTGCCTAATCCTACTTAGAACCAATACCGACCTAACCTCCAATAAAATGGATTCTTTAATTGAATTCCTAAATATTATCAACAAATCTTTATCAATAATAATTTCTATATATAATTTGTTTTTAACAATTTTCAATCTTTAACCAAATTATTAGAAAAAAAACTTAAACACAATCTTTTTTTACCCTAAAATTATAAATAACTCCACATACACCCCTCTTCCTCTTCTTCCAAAATTAAATCCCTCTCTATCACATGTTAATTTGATTGAAACTCTATGAAAAATCTAGAGTTTCAACAGCGTCACAAAACCTTACCCTTCTTAACTTATTGTTTGCAAATAGTTGTCATACCTACTCATATATTTTTAAAAGAAGTGTTAGCAAAAGGTGTACACTTTATGGAATATATTTCTCATATATTTTTAAAAGGAGTGTTAGCAAAAGGTGTACACTTTATGGAATATATTTCTCATATATTTTTAAAAGGAGTGTTAGCAAAAGGTGTACACTTTATGGGATTCTGTTCGTTTTAAAAGTGAAAGTGATATATTATGAAGTCAAATATACGAGTGGAAGCTTTCAAAAAGTATGAGGAATATAATGACATGTGCTCCTTTTTAGTGTATAATATGTTGGATAAGTGTTGTCCATTCAAAAGGTACCATTATGATAATCATTACATTATGATAATCATTTGGGATTAACTATGGAATATATTTAAGGGTAGAATTAAAAAAATAATTTTAAACTCAATTTTATCATATAATATAAATTAGAATTCAAACCTATCATTAAAACTTTTATGGCAAAGGAACAATTTTATGAACGAAATCCCTTTAACTTGACATGGAAAATTTTTAGTTTACAACGAGAGATATAACTTGATCGCTCTCTCTCCTATTCTAGATGTAGGCATAATATTAAAAAAATATTAATGTTTTAAGTATTTATTATATTTTGATGTAGTTTTGGTTATCATAATTTTATTATTATAGTGTAAAATTATGAGGTGTTAAGATTAGCAGAACATTAAAAATGTTGTTATTGCTATTTTAATCAACAATAAAAATGTTGTTATTTTGAGTGAAGGATGGGTCTAAGGGAGGTTTTATATGAGTGGGCTTATGGTTCTTAAGGAAAGAAATAATTAAATTTAAGGTGGTTTAAGTAGCTATTTAATTTATTATTAATGAAACATATTAAATAAGTTATGGATAAGGTGTTTATTTGATGTAAATTATAGGTTTTATTTTTATTTTTTTAATTAATCAAGTGATAATTTTATGCAAAATAATCCCCAAAATATGAAAAATATGAAAATTATTAATGGTAGTTATAAAATTTGTGTGAAACATTAAAATTTATTACAGTAAAACAATTTACAACAACAATACTATTTAATGTTTTAAATTATTAATTAATAAGTAAAAAAAAAAAGGCTAAAACAATGGATAGATCTAGGCTAAAATTGAGACACATGTAACAACTAATTAAAACAAGATGTTTAACCCTAAATACACAACGATACAAATCAACAAGGCAACCTTTTGTAAGGAAATGAATTTAGGTCAAACATGCGTATGAAAACCCTAGGATTTTATGTAAAAAAATGTGTAGGAAAATTGCATATGTATAATGTTTTTTTGATGGCTGAAAATTAAATTTAAGCTAAACAAAATGCTAGATCTACCCAAAAAAAATTATAAAGTGAAAATTTCATGGAAGAAGACTGGTGCCTACTACTTTTTAGGAATATGGGGTCAACTAAGGACTCCCATGAGAGGATGCAAGTATGTATAGGATAATATCTAGGTTTGTACACTACAAACCTTTTAAAATCCACCCAATGCCTCACAAGATTCAAGATAGTTCAAGACAATATACTCCACTTGTAATCTTCTAAAGGTTTTGAAGAAGGGACCTGTTCAAGAAAAAATGAGAAGAGAGTGCAACACCACCACTAGAGAAGCAAATCTACACTTGTAATAATTCACAAACAACATCCAACAAGATTAAATGAGACGATTTACTCAAGAAACCATTTCATCCATAAAAACCTAGCCAACAAAATACATGAAATTTGCAAAGCGTCTACAAGACATTTGATCTGGATTTAAACATGAACGCAACAAACTACAGAGATAACCATAAACACAAAGATGCAACGAAAATAATACTTCATTTCATTAATGTAAAATACTGAGATATGCTTACAAACAAAAAATGGAAATAAACAAGTAGGGCGATGGTAGCTTACCCCTGAGAAGAGATGTGGTGGCTACATGCCTCTGAACTCTGTTACAGTGAGGCTCGAAGGCCTATTTATTATTGAGAAACAATGGAAAACCATTCACATCCCAAAACCTAACCCTAGAAGATGAAACGCCAAATTGTGGGCCCCATCTAGGTAAATTGGTACATCAATTTCCCGGGGTCATAACTTTGGCATACAATCTTCATTTGACACGTACAATAACTCTTTAGAAAGATCTATCCAAGCACTACCACTTTGGGAAGGGCAACATCAGTCCATGGACCCATGTTTCCCCCATATTTCCCAAAAAGCGTCGTTTAGGGCCTCAAAACAGCTTTGAAAGTTCAAGACCCGAAAAACTGCTAAAAATAGTAAATTGTGATACAACTAAGGAAACTGAAAAATTGAAAGAGACAGTTTTGGGGGTCGAAATGGGATAGGTGGGTGGCCACCAACATCCACCTGGATCATTCCTCCCCCCTTAGGAAGCAATGGTCCCCATTGCGTTGAGTTTCTCCCTGAGATGAGGAAGCTTCTGTTGAGCTGGGTCTCAGGTGAGTTGTTCTGCAATCTTTGATGTGTCCAGTAATGGTGGGAACCATGGTTGGCGACAGTCCACATTGAACACTTGGTGCAAGCGAAGGAATGGATGAATGTTGTTCTCCAAAGCATTATTTCCCATAGCCTTGGTAATGGTGTGAGGACCATGTTGGTGTGGTTGGAGCTTCTGATGGGCCCTTGTAAGGTGTTCTTTCTGCAGATGTAACCAGACTTTATTGCCCAGCTGAAACTTGTGTGGTACCCCTGTGGGTGAGGAAAAGTTGTTCTTGTGTTTTGTCATGACCATATCCCTTTGCTGCTGCTGCTGCATGGAGGAACCCTTTATGGGAGTCATGGATGTGGTGATGATCTCCCCCTTACTTTGGGAGTGAACCGGACAGATGAATTTCCTGGTCTGGGAGATGAGCTTGTTGCCTTTCTTAGCAGTGATTAAATAGGTGGCAGTAGGTGGGGCTACCTTCGGTATCCTGTATAATGAATTATTCAAAGAAATAATGACAACACAAGGCTTTGACTCATACATAGCATGTCGCCTCCACAAGTATGGCTGGCCTAATAGTACATCACAAACATCCAGAGGTGTAACATCACACAATACCTTGTCTGTGAAGGGCTTGATGCTGTAGGGAAGGCGACACTACTGGTGATCTTTGAGATCTCGTCCTTCATGAAGCCACTCAATACTGTATGGTTGCGGGTGTGGTGTAGTCGGTAGGTCCAACCGCTTCATGACCTCTGCTAAAATGAGGTTCTTTTGGTTGCCACTGTCGACAATGAATTGCAGCAACAAACCCTTCACCGACATCTGTGAGTGGAAAAGACGCTCCCCTTCCTTTGGATTTTCGGGTTCATTCTTCTGGATCTTGGTAGTGGCAACAGTGGCGCTGGGATTCACACCAATGATCTGCTTCCCTTTTCCATTCCCCTTGTCAGGTTCTGGCTCAGGGTCGGACCATGCATCTGATTCAGAAGCCTTGAACTCGGTCACCAATGACTGCTTGGTCCGACACTCACTTGTGTTGTGAGTGGGGCTCTTGTGGAACTCACACCACTTTCCTGTGTCCTTCTTTGACTTCGTGGTGTTGTTTTTTCTTGCGGCTTTGAGGGGTTGTCTTGGGTCACCCCACCTTGGCTTTGTCCTTTGGTCTTCGGATTTGCAGATCCAAAGTCTCGCTTCTTCTGTTTGGACTTTTGCTCGATTTTGACAGCATATCGATACACAGTGCTGAGCGAGGAGTTGTTCAGGAACTCCATCTCTTCCTGGATGTATCTTTGTAGGAAACTGTGGTATTTGAGTACTAGATGCAACTCAGAATCTTTGATACCCAACTGTGTGCGAAGGGTATGAAAAATGTTTGTGAACTCTGGCACATCTTGGTCCCTTCCCTGCCACAGTGTGGTCCATTTGATGTATTTGTTCTCATAGCTTTTGACAGGGTAGTACTGCGCCTTGATGGCATCCCGAAATGAATCCCAAGTGGGTGTGACTGAAAATAGTGAGCCTGTGCTTTCATTCTTCTGCTCACAGTAGGTTTCCCACTAGTCCTTGATGTGGGGGGCTGCTTTGAGAAGAGCGAAAACAATCTTTTCTCGACTTGAAAATTCATGAACAGAAAAATACCCATCCAGCAGATTTAACCATTTATCTATGGCATCTGCATCTATTTGACCAGTGAAGATGGGGATTTCAAAATTAACTTGTACCTTAAATAGTGTGGCATTTCCAGAGTAGCTATGGGAAGCTGATGCGTCGCTTCTGGGTAGCCGCTGAAGGATCTGCACAAAGCTATCCATCATCACATTCCTTTGTCGCTCGAGGGCTTCTTCGAGCAAGATTTTGATAAGATCTCCTGTGCCCTCGTCTTTCTTCTCATCTGCCATGGGAGGCCGTCGGGTTTTGCGGGGATGGTTTTGCAAAGGTTCGACTAGTTCAAGCCCTAACTCCTTATATCCCGACCTCATTGGGGACATGAAAAGAAAAACAGAGAAAAAGCAAATCGCTTTGATACCACTGATCCAGATTTAAACAAGAATGCAACAAATTACAGAGATAACCATAAACACAAAGATGCAGTGGAAATAATACTTCATTTCATTAATGTAAAATACTGAGATAGCTTACAAATAGAAAATGGAAATAAATAGCTAGGGCGATGGTAGCTTATCTTTGAGAGAGATGTGGTGGATACATGCCTTTGAGCTGTGTTACAATGAGGCTCGAAGGCCTATTTATTTTGAGAAAACAATGGAAACCCTTCACATCCCAAAACCTAACCCTAGAAGATGAAACGCCAAATTGTGGGCCCCGTTTGGGTAAATTGGTATATCAATTTCTTGGGGTCGTAACTTTGGTATACAATCTTTGTTTGACGCATATAATAGCTCGTTAGAAAGATCTATCCAAGAACTACCACTTTGGGAAGGGAAACATCGGTCCATGGACCCTTGTTGCCCACAGATTTCCCAAAAAACGTTGTTTAGGGTCTCAAAATGGCTCCAGAAGTTCAGGACCCGAAAAACTGCTACAAATAGTAAATTGTGCTACAATTAAGGAAACTGAAAAACTGAAAGAGATAGTTGTGAGGGTCCAAATGGGATAGGTGGGTGGCCATCAACATCCACCTGAATTAAAATCATTATAAAGAAGTCACTCTAGTTATCTATCCATAACAAAAATATAGAAGCCATATTAGACAAGTAGTTGTTCTTCATAAGTTCTAGTAATGATTCAAATTAAAGTGCTTCTCTTAGTTATATGACATACCTAACACCCTTCTTAATAAAATAACAATATTTTCCTAGAAAAATCCCTAAGAAAATATAAAATTCCTTTATTTCTTTACGAGCCTATTGAAGCCCCAAAAATCGGGTCTACAACAAGGGGGATACCCACCTGGTTCAGACCTTGAAAGCGGCTCCTTTTTTGTTTGGGATGGTGGGTCCGACTGGGGATAATGGGACCAGTTTCCCAATTTGTGTATGTGTGTGTTGAGAATTGACATTTCCTTTCTAATAATTTCTAAGTAAAAAGCTTCTATTCTAAATCTAATTTAACCACAAGAAATTGTATTCTAATGAATAGAAATATCTAATTCTAAAACTAACCCGGGATTTAATCTTTTAGTTATGTGATCTAAAATAATTTCTAATAGCAATTGGTAATAAAGATCATTCAATTGCTATGAGAAAAGAATTCAATAAAGATGAACCGTTTCGTATAAAAAGTTAGCCAAAGCAATTGTGTAAAGCATATCACATAATAAGTCACTCATATATTAAGCATAAATAGAATAGCTATCACTGTACAGAAGTGCCAAATGATAACTCAAACATTCATATATAAATAACTGAACATAAATATCACATTAACACATAAGTAGAAATCATTAAGAGATAAAAATACCATTGATAACAAGTTCTACTCATGAGCTTCAGCAATAATGATTTATCTCCTCTTAATTCAACATCTACTAAGAATACAAAAGTGCATTTCAGTAGCAGATATAAACATAGATATCACTAAATCTTGTTCCATTCATTCATCAAAACCTCCTCCAAGGGTGCAAAAGTGCATGTTTTGAGGAAATGTTTTTGACAAATTTCAGGACCCTTCTCTAAATACATGAGAAGGGTTGAAATACTACTAGCTAAATCTAAAAATAGTTTATTACAAAAATAAAGGAGGAAGTTTAAATGATTGTCCTCATCTAAGGAAAAAATAAATCAAAACTAAAACTAAAACTAAAACTAAAACTAAATTTGGTAATTAACTATCTATGTATTTGTTCTCTGCGGTCGCAAGCATTCAGCATCGGCTTGAGGAGAGTTGGTTGGCTAACCTCTGACTTTAGTTGCCCTACGAAAACAGAATCAGCAAGTGCTGGCGCTATCTTCTCGGCAGAGTTAATGAGGCATTTGAGAGTCATGCATTGACTGTGTGGTTTAACCAAGTACTACCAGTAAGAATCCAAATTCAACTTGGTTAAACTCTTGATAGACTCTACTCTTTATTCAGCCTTTTGTATCCAGCTTGTCTGCAGATGTTGTGCATTTGGTAGAAATCCCGGAGTGGTGTCTGATATGAGATTTTCTTTGTGCAAGTTTTCATTGAGACAGTTGATGACATTGCTTGTCGCTGTGGCTGCTTCTTCTGCTTCTTGTTCCACTTTCCTGATATGTGCGTCCCACTTATTAAAGAGCATTTCTTTGTGGGCTTCATTGATTATGGGTGTGCCTACCTTTTTTCCTTCCTTTGATTCCTGCCAAACCAAATACTCAGAAACTCTTTTATCAATTAAATCATAATCATGTCGTAAGTCCACGGCTTGATTAGTGATTTTGTCGCTTATCTCGCAATAGGAGCTCCATTGCAATATTCTTTGGCATAATGTTTCTTGCTACTGCAAGAGTTGGTCGTTTAAGGAAATGGCTTCAGTGACAAACTTTGTAGGCTTGGGATCATCTTTATGCATATCTTGCATAACCTATAACTAATTTTCTTTTTTGACCAAACTGTTTTGGTATCCCAGCTGCATCTGTTGAAAATATTGCTGTAATATTTCTAGCTTTTTCTCTGCTTCACTATTGGCGCTGGCTTGTTGTAGCTGCTACTACAAAATTTGTATTTGACCCTCTTTTTCCTTCAGTAATTGCTGTACCTCAGACGGTTTATCAATGGTCACAGAAGCATAGGCTCCTGCGATTTGAGATAATTTAGTGAGATTTTCGGTAGGGTTAGTGGTAGGATCTCACCAAAGGACGTCTAACTGCTTTGCCTTAGGTGAGAGTACACTTTCCAATTTACTTTTCTTTCTTTGCCTTCTTAGCACCGCCTTATGTTGCGGACTATAAAATACATCTAGAGGAGGAATTTCCTCTATTTTGAGCATGATTTCAGAACATGGGGTAATGGGGATATGTTCCATTTTTGGAGCATTGCTGATTGTTTCAATGACCATATAATTCATTGTCTGTACATTACTCTCAGGTGTCTTTGTGCTCTGCCCCTCAGTATTAATTAAGTCATTGAATGTCTCCCATTCTTTATCTAGCTCAGTTCTTACTGGTGGTGGCTGGACAATGAGAGGGGGGAGATTTACCTGTGGAGTAGTCAAAACCTGTTTTTCTAGGCACTCTTTAGATTGGGAAGTATCTCTTACTGACCCTTCACTTTTATTATGGTCACTCTCGGACCTTTTAGAGCGTTCTGATGATTCTCTCCCAGACTTAGATCTAGACTTGTTTGTGCCTGAACTTCCACTTAGACTGATATTGGGAGTTGGCTCCCTTATTGGTTCCAAGTGTAACTTATCCAAAGGGATGTTAGCTAATCTCCTCTCTCTGTACAATTTGAATTCTTGAAATTCTACTGGAGGAAATTGTATTTGGGTTGAATGCAAAACCTTTTTCAGTGTACTTTTCCGCTGAAATGTATCATCAAAAAGATCATCTTCTCTGGAAAATACTTTTATCTTGATTGCAGTAGTGAAATTCTTAATGATATCATAAGGATCAAATTGTCTTCCTGGAAATTTGAACAATCGTAGACATAACATATTGTCTACTTTTTTGAACGCATGACCTAAATCAAATATTGAAAAGGCCCCACAGGCCACAGGAAATTTCAACCAAATGGCCTTCTTCTTGTCCTTCAGTTCTTTGCTCATACCTCCCACCCCGCAGGTTTGGTAGGCAATCTCTCGTGCCATTAATTTATCAGGGACATATAGGGGTAGGATATGAGGGGAAGCAAGGCTTTCAAATACTCTGACATAGGTGAAAAGCTCTTCTCCAAACCATCTTGCGACAAGCAGAATATCAAATTCCGCTCCGGGAGAAAATCTTGGAGCATCCTTATTATACAACATTTTGTACAGAGGTAACATGATTCCATGACAAATTTTGTGAAAATACGGAATAAACTTGGAATCCCATAATTCCTTATTATAAATATGAATGGGCAAGTGATCCTGAGTAGTCCACTTCCAACCCAGTAAAGGAAACATGGAAACATAACAGATTGCATCCATAACATAAGCAACTAAATAGAAAGGAGGATAAATCCTCTGAGTAGTAGTTTTTTTGGACCGATAGTTCAAAATAGCTATGGCTAAATTATCAGACAATATCTTAGCCCAATCCACAATAGTAGCATTAGTGGTGACACCTAATAAGGGTAGCCATTCAGATGAAAACTTGTTGACGCCAGGCTTCCCAAAAAGTCTACAGAGCATAGCAGCAGTAAAGCAATACGGGGAAGAGAGAGAACCAGTACTGTACATACCGTGTTTATCCTTTTTTAGTGGTTCATCCCTTCTTGACCAGTTCTTGGTGAATTATGCCAAATCTTCGTTTTCTTTAGCAAAATTCTCCATGAACTATTTATTGTAGGTTACCTATGGCTCTGGTAGATGATACATGATCCTTAAATCTTGTGAAGTGAAAGACCCAATGAGTCCTTGGCTCTGAGTCTTAAACTATCTATCTGTTATCTCAGCACTATCTAAAACCCATTTGACCATATCCATGTATGGAAGAATCTTGGGCCTTGCCACTATCCGCTGCAAGAACGAACATGATAGTTCTGTAATTGACACCTTAGATGACTCGCGTGAGTTTGCAGTTGCGGTAACCTCCATTACTCTGGGATTTTCTTCCTTGAGTAGACTGTACATGCCTTCCCAAGTAGTGATGCCAATGTCTCTGTTACAGGTGGTGTCTGTGTATAAGGGCGTCATGTCTTTGTCTTCAGAAATTGGAGTTTTCCCTTCTTTCCCATTATATTCTAAACACTGATGAGTATACCTTTATGCTTTTTGCTCCTACAATTTACGAATAAGGAAAGAGTAATGATAAGAAATAAGATGATGGGAAAGCTTTAAATGCTGAAATCATATAAAATATATCACCCTATGTGAAATGACCTTTCGATCAGATCCAAACCTTATTTCATTAATGATCATCAACTAACTCATTAAATTAACATTAATGCACATAACTTGGCATCAGATTACGGAAAAACGTTTTTGAATGATGAGCCCTACAGATCTACGATAAAGCAATTTTGCAATTTGCTTCGCAATATCGCATATCACAATATCACTAATCCGTTGTGTTTGACAATTGTCTATTACCATATGTTTATGCAAAATGTGATTTGCGAGACGCGTCATCACATATCGGCAGCTTGAGGTATTTCACCTTAAGTAATACTTGAGGCATATGAAAACTGCGATGTGATGAGTTTCTTCAGTGTTCAATCTCCCATCGCAATTTCACAATCTTAGGATTTTTCTTATTTGATGTTATCCATTACCTTCTTTATGATGTGACGCTTTATTTATGAGAGAATTTATCATAAAACTTAAATCTTTTTGGATTTTGCGGATGTTTTCCTAATTTTATGATAATAATATTTATTAAAAAAGGAAATACAAATAGTAACTTATTTTTTTTTAATTTTTTTGATAAGGGTCCCCACTTATTTAGTATTAGTAATAAAACTAGATAAGAAGGGGGGTTGTTGCTGGCCACAACAATTGGTGATTCACTTGGAAGAACCAGTTATCCCTGATTTTCTTTTGATTTTCTAAACTTCCAAAACAGAAGGGTTTTTTGGAAACTCAAACTTTATTATAGAAAGATAAAGTACACCATGCTTTCAACTATTAATGATAGTTTGTTTCTTCTATGCTAACTTTGATTGTTTACTTCTTAGAGCTAGTCATTGTATTTACATTAGCCACTACTTGGTTTATGAAGATAAAAACAAAGTCTTCTCTGTAAATCAGTTTTAAATATGCTCATTTGTCGTAGGTAGAGCCTCTGCTGCCAGCAGGCATTTATAGCCTCGACAGGGTTACCTGTTACTCAGCAATGATCCTGTATCCTACTTGGAGAAATATATGATTTTCAAAGAGAAATCCATATTCACACTTATTGCTTTTATTTTCTTTTAATTCTTAAAGAACAATGCCTTGGTTTGGTAGCCAAATTATGATAGTGCCACTCACTTGATTTATAACTTTGTTGAGCAAGCTGGCTTGTGAAGAGACCCCTTGTCTTTTGATTGCAACAATCTTGAGTCATTTCCCTATTGTGGTATGCAGTTTTGGCAAAGTCAGCAAGCTATAATATCTATGACCATGATAAGTCAGCTCGTGATGAGACCTCTTATTCTTTAAGTTTAAAGTGTTTCACTAGATTATTCCTTGAAGCTCGTAATTATCTAGGTGGGGAGGAAGTCAATGTTTCCTTAAGAATAGCCCTGGATGACAATAGTAGAGTTTTTTGGAAAGAGCTTTTCTACAGAGAATCTTTGTTTTTATTATTGATGCCTTTCATTTGAGTGATATAAAACAAATTCCCACTAAAGGTTGCTTTTTATCAAAATTTGCATGGTTGAAACTAGTATCATTTTCAGGCTTATAGCCTTTGACTGTATCTTGCAATAATAATGACCAATTTTCCAAATCAGTTCTATTTATACAAGTGAAAAACAAAATCTAAAAGAAATACTAATCTTTTTCATGAATTCCAAATGTAACCATTTACAACTGGTTTTATTATCAAAATAAAGGGAAAACTAATTTACAAAAATAGAAAAATGATCTTCTATGGAAAGTATTTTTTGAGGATCTACCCATTAACAAGTAAAGATTCTCTTTTTCCTATTAAATACTGTAACATAAAATTATATGGACCTATGATTTCCACAATTTGGAAAGGGACAAGCCACATTCATTGGAATTTCATATGTTTGCCTTTTTCTTCGCGAGCCTTATCCCATTTTAAAACTAAATCTCCAATCTGAAAGTCCTTTCTGGATACCATGTTTGAATCAAAAGAAGCCTTTAGGAATGCTTGGTGATGGGCATGAGTTATTTTAACCTGTTCTCTTTGCTCTTCTAGCTTAAGGATTTGTCGCTACCTTAGTTGTAAGGATGAAGTTGGTGTTTCATCAATAAATTGAACTAAGGCCAAAGAGGGATTCACTAGATGAGTTGGAAGAACCACTTCTTTCCCATAAACTAAATTAAAGGGAGAAGTGCCAATAGAGGCTTTCTGCGTTATTCGGTCTGCCCATAAAGCATACATCAAAGATTTATGCCAATTCTTATGATTTTGATTGATGGTTTGCTTAATGATTGTGATTAAGTTTTTATTTGTTGATTCAGCTAACCTATTCCCCTGTGAGTAATAATTGGCAGATTATTTAAGTTTAAAACCTCTTTTGAGCGCAAATTCAGTCATAGCATCGCAAGAAAAATACGATGTATTATCAAACATTAAAGTAGAGGGTAAACCAAACTTGGTGATTATGAAATGATCTATGAAATCAATGATGTGTTCAACATTAGCTGTATTGAGAGGAACTTTTTCTACCCATTTAGTAAAATATTATGTAGTTGTAAGGATATACCTATGCTGTTTAGAAGAATGAGGAATGATCTCACCTATTATATCCAATCCCCATTGATCAAAGGGTTGATTGATATTGACTGGTTGCAAAGGTAATGATAGTTTCTTTTGTTTTCTAGCAGCAGTTTGACAAACCTGACATTTCCTTACGTAGCTATGCATCTCTTTGAATGGTGCAGGCCAATAGTACCCTGCGCGCAAGATTTTATGTGTTGTAGCATCTCCAACATACTCTCCACCTGCTGGTCCATCATGGAGTTCCTGCAACACCTTTTCAGCTTTAGATTTCTCAAGACATCAAAGGAGAACAAAACCATGATTCATCCTAAAAAGTACATCGTTCACGAGTTGATATTGCTTAGCCTTCAATCTTAGGGCTCTTTTCTTTTTATAATCTAGGTTTGAAGGAGCATATCCATTCCTTAGATAAAATATGATATTAGCATATAATGATTCAATATCGTTTAGGCTTACCTCGTACATTTGTACTTCTGAAGATGGTATTTCAGAAATAAGCAATGCTCCAGCCAGCATTTTGCAAAAACCTTGACCTTTTACAATATTTTCTGGTTTAATTTCAACGTCGTATTTTTGTAAGGATGTAACCCAATTTTCTCTTTTCTCACCCACATCTTTCTGTACTAAGAGATTTCTTACTGTTGGAAACAATACTATGATTTTTGTATGGGTTTTAAGTAGGAAGGGTCTGAAGTGTTTGATCACTTTGAAAACAACATAAGCTTGTTTCTTGATGTCAGAATAATTTAATTCGGCCCCTTGTAGATTTGAACTGAAAAAGGCAATTGGGTCTTCCACCTTGTCTTGATTTGCTTGAGTGAGTATCGCAACATATGATCTATCAGAGGCAAATGTATACAAAATGAAAGGATCAGAGAAATTTGGAGCTGCTAAAGATGTGGCATTTACAATCACTTGTTTAATCAAATTGAATGATTCATATTCCTCTTGGCCCCATTTGAAGATTGAATTATTTTTAATCATTGCTTGTAAGGGAGATACAATTCTTGAGAAGTCTGGAACAAATCTCTTAACAAAATTAATCTGGCCAAGAAAGGATTGCATGGCTTTCTTGTTGTGAGGCAAGGGTCTTTTGGAAATCTCCTTGATACTATCAAGATCGATATGGATTCCAGATTTTGACACTATAAATCCAGGAAGTTTCTTTCACTTAATGCAAAAAAGGATTTTTTTGGATTAACTGAAATCCCATACCTTTGGCAACGTTGGAAGATATATTTTAAGTCTCTAAGATGATTACCACGTTTTTTAGAATATACAGTTATATCATCCAAGTAGATTACTATTGATTTGTTTACTAATCCCTTAAATGCGATGTCCATGGCCTTTTGAAATGTGGCACCAGCATTGATCAGACCAAAAGGCATCTTTTGATATGCGTAAGTACCCCATTTGGTTCTGAATGTGGTCTTTAATTGATCATCAAGATGGACCAAAACTTGGTTGTAGCTGGAGAAACCATCCAAAAAGGACATTAATTCTGATCCTGCAACTGCTTGCAATATCTGCTCCATGGGAGGCAGGGGAAAATAATCCTTTTGGCAGACTTTGTTAAGGTTTTGAAAGTCAATGCAAATTCTAATGTCTCCGTTTTTCTTTCTAACGGGAACCAAGTTGGAAACCCATCTAGAATGTCGAATGAGAAAAATAATTTTGGATTTCAATAATTTATTGAGCTCAGACTTAATCTGACTTTCCAAATTAGGATGGATCTTCCTCAGTTTTTGCTAGACAAGTTTTTCATTGTTTATCTTTGGGATAGTATGCTGAATGATAGAAGTGTTGTAAGTCTTAAGGTCATCATGGTTCTAGGCAAAGACACTTTTGTATTGTTTCAGAAGACAAACATATGCTAATCTTTCTTCAGGGGCTAGGCCAAGACCTAGATTGATATTCTGCAACTTGGTATCAGTTCCTAGATTTACTAATTCATAGTTCAGAGTTGAACTTTGAAGTTTTGAATTGGTAGATATTTTGATGATCTAGGTGGATATTGGTGGCCACTTGCTAATTCCACGTGGATCCCCTCTAGTGCTTCTTTCAGTTGTTTCAGTTTCCTTAATTATAGCACAATTTACTATTTTTAGCAGTTTTTCGGGTCCTAAACTTCCGGACTCGCTTTGAGGCCCTAAACGACGTTTTTTGGGAAATCTACCGCCAGCAATTTTTCTATCTAAAATTTTTCTTTTCCGTCGTAGTCCTCAGAGAGATCTTTCCAACTGGCTATCATGCGCGTCAAACGGAGATAAGACGACCAATTTGCGACCTCGGGAAGTTGATGTACCAACTTACCCAAAAACGAGGCCCACAATTTGGCGTTTCATCTTCCAGGGTTAGGTTTTGGAATGTGAAGGGTTTTTCCATTGTTTCTCAACAATAAATAGGCCTTTGAGCCTCATTGTAACACAGTTCACAGGCATGTAGCCACACATCTCTTCTCAGAGATAAGCTGCCATCGCCCTAGCTGGTTTATTTCCATTTCTGGTTGTAAGCATGTTTCAGTATTTTCCATTAATGAAATGAAGTATTATTTCCGCTGCATCTTTGTGTATATGGTTATCTCTGTAATTTGTTGCATTCTTTTTTAAGTCTGGATCATTTGAATCTGTCTTTTAAATCATATAGGTCTAACAACTTGACTAATGATTTTGGTATAACATTATTAGTGCTATCTTTTTGCAACTGTTTGTCATGTTGGTCCTCATCAATTATCCGATTAGTGTAAGATCCCTCTGATGTGAGGAAGTTTACAATATCAAGATCATCGTTAAAAATTCTCCAGTTTGTAATATCATCAAGAATCGAGGGTCTAAAGATCAATTTGATTGAGAATCTGTATGGGCTATAGTATTTTGAGGGAATGAGCTTGGAAGCTACGTTTGCCAAGAGGTCAACACTAGCATTTTGGAGTCTGGGAATTGATGAAATATTGAATGCTATAAAATGTTTAGTCAGTTCTAGCACTAAAGATTGATAATGCTTTAAATGACCTGATAGACAATGTATAGTATTTCGTACCTGTCTAATAACAATTCTAGAATCTCTGAAGACTTGTAGATACTTGATATCTAATCCTATTGCCTTGTATAATCCTTGGACTAAAGCCTCATATTCTGTAGTATTATTGGTGCAATCGAACTCGAGTCTACAAGTTAGCATAGTTTTGTTTCCCTCTGGACTAACTAATACACATCCTACACCTGCTCCATCGTTAGACTTAGAACCATCAAAAAATAACTTCCAAAATAAAGATTTATTTACATGAATATCTATAAAATTAGCACATTTAGAACTATCTGTTTGAGAAAAGTTTTCTACTTGAGACAAAACAGAATGTTCTAAGTAAGGTGAAGTATGAGTATTAAAATTTCCTAAGAAAGAGTCAACATAATAGTTTCCAATTATATTGTTGCTGTATGCTACAGGTTCTTTTTCTCCTTCCAATTCTGTTACTATGTATTTTTGATGTCTTTCTCGCTCAACTTTTATCTGATTTGGTTTACCATTGTATGGGAGCCACATATGCGACCAATCGGTTGCAAAGTATCCATGAAGCTTTTCAGACCAATATTTACTAAGAATTAAGCCATAAAATTCTGGGATGTCTACAACTAAAATATCAATAACTTGACATACCTTTGGATTAGATGACAACCTTATGGTAACCTGATTTAGTTCATCGATCACTTCAACCTATGACTGGTCCTACTGAACTATGCATACTGCAGATTTTTGAGGTTGAACATTCAACTTTGGACATATTGATTTAGGTAAGATATTAGATGAAGCTCCTGAATTATTAAACAATTATGCAAGTTTTTGTTGAAAACTTCATAAGTAAGAAGAAATGGGGGAGTATGAGATCTTGACCTTCCTCTAATTAAAGCGATATTGTCTGGATCAACTTTATTAGTCACATTAGTTGGAGGTCTTCCCATCTCATGAGAAGCTTGTGAGATTACAACGACAGGTAGAGGTGCAATAGGTATTGCGTGTAACTCTTTCAAAAGTAGCTTTTGTTGGTGTTTTATCTTGCTCAGTTCATAAAAAGTAATGTTATCCCTAGTCTTCTTCATGTCTTCTATGATATTATACTCCATATCATCAGAAACAATCAATGTTTTACATGGAGTTGGTGAATCTGATTGGATTGGGCTTGTTTGAGTCGCTTTGGGTGATGTTTTCTTACCTGTGACTTTATCTTTGAACAGTGAGCTTGCGCTCTTCTGTTTAGGAGTAGGTTGTGGAGGATCGAGTTGATTTCTACTTCTAGTACTGAATGGTGATGCCTCTTGATCTTCTTCGTCTGGGAGGATGAAGTCCCACATTCCCTGTACTTCTTCAACTTCTTCTTCATCAGTAGGCTCCTCGTTAGAAACTTCCTCTTCTTCTTCTACTGATTTTGCATTTGGAATAGCATTGGGAGGCTTTGAATCAGTTGAATAATTTTTTCTATAAGGCCTGTAAGGATTTTTTGAAGAAGTCTCTGCTACTTGTTTCTTAATGTCAACCATTTCGTTAGACATGGTTTTCAAAACTTTATGCAATCCTTCTAAATCAAATGGGTCTTTTGATTTTTTTTCCTGGGATCTTCTTTAAAAGTGACCTTCTTAGATTTTCGTTCATCAACAACGTTTTTCTTTTGTAGGGCTATATGTTTCTCTACTGCTATTTCTTCCTTCATATTTTCAGCCAAAGTTGTTTTGGTAGCCTTATCAATGAAGATTGCTATGTTTGATGGTAGAGCAAATATGTACCATTCACTTCGAACTTCTTCGCTAGGCTTGGAAGCGGTAGGAATTTTATTAAATTTTTTATTGAAATGCGAGTTAAAATCTTTGATAGGTTCCCTTGATTAAGTCCTAAGATTTGACAAGTCATTGATTAGTGTTGTAGTAGACCTATCATCATCGAACTTAGTCAATAATTTCTCTTGGAAAATATCCCAACTAGTGATAGATCCGGATGGTAATGAAAAATACCATGCTCTGGATACTCCTTGCAAAGTGTAAGGAAAGAGCTGGACAATAACATCTTCATTAGTAACTCCATTTATATTTATAGATAACATAAATTTGTTTATGTTTTCTTCTACTAGCATTCTTGCTTCAGGATTAAACTTAGGTAGCCATTTTTCAGGATGGACAGGTATTTGACTCAAGGGTGCAGGCATTAAGACTACCCCTGGGTTATTCCATGGGGTTTGGGCAATCGTTGAACTACTAATAGAGGAAAGCACATAAGATGTTACTTGTAGTTGGGAAGATGTGGATATTTCAGTTCCATATGATTGTGAAGGAGATGTTGAAGTTCCAGTAGTCTGTTGGACAATAATCTGAAGCAGAGGGGTGGATGGTTGACTTTACTGTGGAGAGGTTGAGATGGATGATGATGACGAAAGAGTCTCACTATCAGACCCTTTAGGTGATTTCCTTGCTCTTTTCCTTTTAGGTAGAGGTAATTCTGTTGGTTCAATACCAAACTTTTCACGCTGCAATCTGGTAAGAGGATGAGAAGGGTTATATTGCGAAGTCACACTACCTTGAGATATTTCAGATTTTTGGGGTGATATAGAAAATCCTTGAAATTTATGGATCAAAGATTCAACTTCAGGAGGTTCAATAATAGATTTCTCTAAAATGTTCAGATTTGTGGCAGATTGGTGGTTGTTGGGGGAGATGTTGAGGGCGATTTACTCTCAGAATGATATTTAGATTTAGATTTACTTGCCATTCATAGTTCCAACCCTCCTAGCACCAAATATGTTGAAGCCCCAAAAATCGGGTCTACAACAAGGGGGATACCCACCCAGTCCAGACTTTGAAAGTAGCCCCTTTTCCGTTTGGGATGGTGGGTTCGAATGGGGATAATGGGACTAGTTTCCAAATTTGTGTATGTGTGTGTTGAGAATTGATATTTCCTTTCTAATAATTTCTAAGTAAAATGATTTTATTCTAAATCTAATTTAACCACATGAAATTGTCTTCTAATAAATAGAAATATCTAATTCTAAAACTAACCTGGGATTTAATCTTTCAGTTATGCGATCTAAAATAATTTCTAACAACAATTGGTAATAAAGATCATTCAATCGCTATGAGAAAAGAATTCAATAAAGATGAACTGTTTCGTATAAAAAGTTAGCCGAAACAATTGTGTAAAGCATATCGCATAATAAGTCACTCATATATTAAGCATAAATAGAATAGCTATCACCATATAGAAGTGCCAAATGATAATTCAAACATTCAAGCATTCATATATAAATAAATGAACATAAATATCACCTTAACACATAAGCATAAATCATTAAGAGATAAAAATACCATTGATAACAAGTTCTACTCATGAGCTTCAGCAATAATGATTTATCTCCTCTTAATTCAACATCTAATAAGAATACAAAAGTGCATTTCGGTAGCGGATATAAACACAGATATCAATAAATCTTGTTCCATTCATTCATCAAAACGTCCTCCGAGGGTGCAAAAGTGCATGTTTTGAGGAAATGTTTTTGACAAATTTTAGGACCCTTCTCTAAATGCATGAGAAGGGTTGAAATACTACTAGATAAATCTAAAAATAGTTTATTACAAAAATATAGGAGGAGGTTTAAATTATTGTCCTCATCTAAGGCAAAAATAAATCAAAACTAAAACTAAAACTGAAACTAAAACTGAATTTGGAAATTAACTATCTATGTATCTGTTCTCCGTGGTCACAAGCATTCAGCATCGGCTTGAGGAGAGTTGGTTGGCCGACCTCCAAATTTAGTTTCCATGTGAAAACATAATCGGCAAGTGCCGACGCTATCTTCTTAGTAGAGTTAATGAGGCATTTGAGAGTCATGCATCGACTGTGTGGTTTAACCAAGTACCGCCAGTAAGAATCCGAATTCAACTTGGTTAAAATCTTGATAGACTCTACTCTTTCTTTAGCCTTTTGTCTCTAGCTTGTATGTAGATGCTGTGCATTTGGTAGAAATCCCAGAGTGGTCTCTGATATGAGATTTTCTCTGTGCAAGTTTTCTTTGACATAGTCAATGGCATTGCTTGCCATTGTGGCTACTTCTTTTGCTGCTTGTTCCGCTTTCCTGATTTATGCATCCCACCTATTAAAGAGCATTTCTTTGTGGGCTTCATTGATTATGGGTGTGCTTGCCTTTTTTCCTTCCTTTTTTCCTTCCTTGGATTATCTTCAAACCAAACACTCCCTCTCAACAAGATATGGATTATCTTCAACCCCTATCCTGCCTCTGTGGTATTCAAATTTTCTCATGGTGAGTGCCTTCGTCAAGATATCAGCATCCTGATCCTCCGTGGGAATGTATGAAAGTAACATGATTCTCTGTTGCACACAATCTCTGATATGATGGTACCTTTTGTCGATGTGCTTGGATCTATCATGAAATACTAGATTAGTCGAGAGTTTAATGCAACTCTGATTATCACAATAAATCATAGTAGGCTCCAAGTGTGACCCGAACAACCTGACTAGGATCTTCCTCATCCATATAGCCTCGCATGTAGCCAAACTTGTTGCCATATACTCGGCCTCTGCTGAACTGAGTGCCACTGATCTCTACTTCCTGCTGTACCAGGAAACTGCTGTCGAACCGATACTGAAGATCCCTCCAGATGTGCTCTTTTTGTCCGTTGGGCTCCCTGCCCAATCTGCATCCATCAAGCCACACAGCTTCACCTCATCCTCCTGTATGTACCACAATCCATATCCTAATGTGCCTCTGAGATAACATAATACATGCTTTCCTACCTTCTAGAAGAGCTTGGTTGGCTTAACCAAAGCTTGTGAAAGCTGGTTAATAGCATAGCATATATCGGGCCGTGTATTGACCAGATACATAAACGACCCCACCAACTGTCGATAAACAGTGGCATCCACTACCTCCGCTGAAGTAGCATCCTCCTTCCTCCAACCTCCAGGAAGAGGAGTATCAACAGGCTTGTAGCCCTGCATGTTGAACTTCTCCAGTATTCCCGGGCATACTTACCCTGAGAAAGAAATAGTCCATCACTGCGCTACCAAATTTCCAATCCCAGGAAATAATGAAGGAGGCCCAAGTCCTTCATTTCAAACTCTCGAGCAAGATCCTCCTTGCATGAAATTATAATAGCTCATCTCCCGTTAAAATCAAATCATCTACATAAAGTACAATGATAAGCAACTTACCCTCCACCACAATCTGG
>APFE031245844.1:30253-94746 GCA_000404065.3 Pinus taeda
ATCCTCCTTCCTCCAACCTCCAGGAAGAGGAGTATCAACAGGCTTGCAACCATGCATGTTGAACTTCTCTAGTATCTCCCGGGCATACTTACCCTGAGAAAGAAATAGTCTATCACTGCGCTGCCAAATTTCCAATCCCAGGAAATAATGAAGGAGGCCCAAGTCCTTCATCTCAAACTCTCTAGCAAGATCCTCCTTGCATGAAAGTATCAACAGCTCATCTCCCGTCAAAATCAAATCATCTACATAAAGTATAATGATCAACAACTTACCCTCCACCACAATTTGGTATAGGTTAGGATCCATATCACTCTTGGAGAATCCAAGTTTGGTGAAATAACTGTCTATCCGTGTGTACCAAGCACGAGGTGCTTGTTTCAATCCATACAATGCTCTCTTGAGCCTGCACACATGTGACTCACTGCTGAAGATCTCGAAACCTTCGGGCTGCTCTATGTACACCTCCTCCTCAATGACTCCGTTGAGGAATGTAGTATTCACATCCATCTGATGGATGTGCCACCCCATCTGCGCTGAGAGAGCAAGAGCTATCCGTATGGAAGAATACCTTGCGACAGGTGCAAAGGTCTCCTCATAATCGATCCCCTCTATCTGTTAGAAGCCTCGGGCAACAAATCTTGCCTTGTACTTCTCCACACTCCAGTCAGCTGCCTGCTTCACTTTGTAGATCCATCTCGAACACACCATTGATTTCCCTTCCGGTCTTGGGAAAATATCCCATGCACTGTTTCTGACAATCGAATCATACTCTTCCACCATTGCATCTACCCATGTGGGATCCTCCACAGCTTTCTCAAAAGAGAATGGCTTATTCACGACACATTTGCTCACAAGAGCTATGTATCCAGTGTACTGTTCAGGTGATTGTCTCTATCTGCGCTGTGCTGTAGGTGGTCCTACAACCTTCTCTGCATCTTGAGCCAGTCGCTCAGCTTCTGTAGTGCGCTTTCGCCCTTTGATGGCTGGCGCTGCATGAGTGGTCTCTTCCACTCCATGAACTTCATCTTGTGGATGATCCACATCCTGAAGCTCATCCTTAGGAACTAATAGCTCCTCATCTACATGCAAGTGTGGCTTCCTCTCAAGCGAACACTTCATGGCTTTCTCCTCCTAAAATTTGATATCCCGTCGCACAACAGTCTTGCGACTGTCTGGAAAATACACACGATAGTTGTGGGGCGTATCAGTGTACCCCACAAATATCCAACCTCTGCAGTCGGCTCCAACTTCTTCTGGCATCCTTCGTCACATGCATGTAAACAGGAGAACCAAAATTCCTCAAATGGGAAATATCAGGCCTCTTACCAGAATAAGCCTCCTTGGGTGTACTCATGCCAAGTATCTTGTGAGGACAACGGTTCTGCACATATACTACAGTATTGCATGCATCCACTCACAAGTGAATGGGTAGGCCCTGATCATGCAACATCCCCCGTGTAGCACCCATGATCGTTCTGTTCTTCCACTCAGCAACCCCGTTCTGCTGTGGGTTATAGGGAGCTATGAGCTCTCTTCAAATCCCTTCTGCGCTACAGAAGTCCTTGAACTCACTAGAGATGAATTCACCACCATTGTCGCTCCTAAGAGCCTTCATCTTCTTCCTTGATTCCTTCTCGACCAGTGCTTTGAACTCACAGAACTTTGAGTATGTCTCGCTCTTCTTCTGCATGAAGAAGATCCAACACTTTCGAGAGAAATCATAAACAAAGATCACATAGTACTTGTGCTTTGCTGTCGAAGCTACTAAGAAATATCCACACACGTCTGTGTGAATTCTCTCAAGGATCATTGTGGCGTGACTATCCTTCTCGTGAAAGGTGGCTTTCACAAATTTTCCCAAAGTACACCCCTTGCACTGATCTGACTGCGCAAGAGTGCCTTTAGGAAGCCCAGTGGAAATCTGCTACAGTATCTTCAAAGCTCCATGGTGAAGGTGGCCCAATCTCCGGTGCCACAGCTCACCATCATCTCGGCTCATCACTCCTTCTTTCCTTGCATGCCATTGCTGCACAACCATCTACAGGCAATTGATAAAGGTTCTTTACTTGAACCCCTATCTTCCAGGTTTCTCCAGTTGTCTTACTATGTAGGAAAGCCTTTCCCTCGCTGAAGACAACATCATATCCCTTGTCTTCTAACATCACCACACAGATAAGATTCTTCTTCAATCTTGGAACATGCATCACTTCCTTCAATACGAAGGGTTTACTAGACTCCCTCTCAAAGGAAATGGTACTGATACCGGTCGCACTGTATCTACCATCATCGCCCATCTCGATTTGCACTCCAAGATCTTTCTCATCCAGATCAGAAAGCAAATCTCGATCTTTTGTCATGTGAAAAGACGCACCACTATCCAAGAACCATACCGATCCCATCACACTTGATACCAAGCATGCGATCAGCAAAAAATCCAGCTCAAACTGCGAGGCTAAGGCCTCTCCCACTGCAGATTCAACAACTTGCTTATTTTTCTTCTTCTGCGGACAATTTGTGGCATACTATCCATGCTGGTGACAGTGAAAGCACTTCACCTTGGACATGTCCTGCTTCTTTCCTTTCGCACTGGAATGAGAAGATTTCTTGTTCTTCCCCTTCTTTGCTTTGGCAACCAAAGCGCAATTCTCTTCATCAGATGCCTTTGATGAAGATCCGTCCCTGGTATTCCGCCTAATCTCCTCTTGCACAAGATCAGACCAAAGTCTCTCCCATCCTGGCAATTTCTCCCGACCATTGACAGAGTCCTGATAGGAATGCCAACTCTTCAAAAGACCAAGGAGAGCCAAGCTCACGAAGTCCTCATCATCGACAGTCACCCCCACACTTCCCAGCTCATCCTGACATTGGGTGAACTTCGTGAGATACTTGGGCATACTGTCTCCTTTCTCACACTTAATGTTTATGAGCTTATCCTTGAGCACCAACTTCCTCTGGTCGCTCTTGCTTTGGAATAAATCTGTCAACGCTTTCCACATCAGGTATGGAGAAGCCTTTCCATGCAGGCTGGATACAATGTGATCCTTCACGCCCTCCAACAGAATCCTTTGACACTTTGTTGTCTTCTTTTGCCAAGCCTCAACTTGAGCAGCATCAGTAGGCTTTGGGACTTCAGCATCTATGAACTCCTTCAACCCATTTTCATCTAACCGCCTCCATCCTGTCTTTCCATGCAATATAATTCGAGCTACCTTCAAGGGCATACTCCAATCGCAATCTGTTGAAAGACATTTCAACTTCGACACCAAGAAAACACTACTGCAAATTTGAATTCCACCAGCTCAAAACTCAACCACTTCTGATCTAAAATTCCTGAGAACAAAGTATTTCTCATACAAAGATTGATTGTATGGGCATTTATCAGATATCTCACCTTCCAAAAGAAGGATGAATCCAGAGGATACCTGGCCCGATTACAGGCTCTGCCTGAAGAAATAAAATGTAATCACTTTCTGAATAATAGATCTGATGATCAACTTCCCTTTGATACCATGTAGAAATTTTGAATAATATAACACTTATTCACAAATATTATCTTGATTATACACTATTTGCAGAATGCATTCATAATACATAACCTCCTCTACCATTGATCATCAATTTGCGGAATTAAAAAAACAATCACATGCGCACATTGAAACATCAATCACACATATCAACACAGTATTTAATGGGGAAATCATACAGCTGAAAACCCCCAACTATCTGTATATTATAATGATAGAGAACATGTAACAATACATAGTACAATATTCCTCACAAGTACTTAGTACTATCTCCACATGCTACACACAAACTAGCTCAGATCTGGGCAAGCCACGGGTTCAAATCTCCTCCACTGTTTGCCTGCCTCTACTACACAATCCAAGTTGAGAATAGATGAGTTCCAAGTTCAAAATCCCTTTGGCTTGTACTGCGCAATCCTCATTTGCAATCTCAATCAATGGTTGTGCAAATCTCATGCACAACTATAGTCACAACTGATAGTAGTCTCACCCTTTCACCCACCTCTAACACTTGTCTCCACTGAACTGTCCATGCACTAAGTTAACTGATGTATTCTTTAGTTGATTTATGAGTTAATAATTGTGAATTAATTAATAATTAATTCACACCACTCATCACTAGTGTATTTGTTAGTTAGACTAAATACAACTAGTTCAACTAAGTCAAACTGAACACAACTCCATCAACTCCTCAATCAACTCCACCAAACTCAATCACTTGAGCTCTAACTAAATTCCATCATGCAATAGCTCAAATAACCCATAGGAAAAGCGTATTTCCCTTTGGAAGTTGTATGTGCCACATCCGTAGCTTGAACTGAAGTGCTGCAAGAGGATAAGATAATGTTTATAGTCCAAATTTTATTAAGAGCTAATAATATTCGACTGTTCTATATTTTGACTGGCAGTCTAACAATAGACTCCACCCATATGTCTAAAAATAGAGGTCCATCTATTTTTACCAACATGACCAATCATCCATAAATAGTATCATACAACTCATAGACCATGATCCATGTTTAAAAATAGACATAGTCTAAAAATAGACTTTGTGCCAAAAATAGCCTGCGGGCCCACTTAGTGAAGGCGACTTCTTTTCACTAAGCTCCATCATCTTGTTGCATTTTCAATAAATTCTTCAATAATATGGCCACTCTTCCACATGTGTCACTTCTCCCAATCCTCATGCTTAATTGGCACACTCCACCTACACATTTCATTCGACAATGCATATGTCTTGGGACTTTATATCCACTGTAGTGGGCCTTCATCCCTATTCTATTAAAAATCATACTTCTTAGGGTAGGGGAAATCACAACTCCCTTCACTCCCTCATTTCAATGCAACATGAAAATCTTTTCTTTTTATCTTTCCATTTCACGACAGTTCTTCAATAAAAAATATCAATTTCAAGCCCTTCCTTCCAGCTTTGGTTAAATATTTTCATTTCTATCAACTCCAAAAGCAGGTGATAGAAAGGATGGGTAGAAGGCTTTGCGCCCAAGATAGAGTTAAAGAGGAAGAAACATTGAGTCAGACACTGGAAGATTCCTCTCGTGGGGTACAAGGATCACAACAAGGCCATAGCAAGCCCTTGAGAGAGAAAGAAGATGCTACTACATGTAGTGGTAACAATCAGAGTATGGTGCAACATTGTATATTAAGGTACCATTATCATCCCCTCAATATTTCGATTGCTAAGGAGAGAGAAAATATTTTAAAAGCAGAATCTGGCGAATTTGAGGCTATAATTAACAAAGTGGAAAGCTTGCACAATTTTCTTTAGAGACTTCGTGAGCAAGTTATAGATGTTGATACACTCTTTGATGTCACATCCACACTCTTCACTACTGTTAACAGATCAAAAAACAATGATGGTGATACTACAGTTGATTTTATTAGTGGTGATATTCTAAGAAACTATAGTGACCAGGCATATAGAAGTAGGTCTCTGGAGGGAAATGACAATCAAACCTAGATATCATGGAGAACTATTGGGCTTTTAGATGCTTCTATTTTCCAACATGTGGCAGGAATTTGCACTATGCTTGGACCAATGGATAATGAACCCAAGCAAAGGAAAGCTATAGTACAAAGAAAATAGAGAAAACAGACTAAGTCGATAGAAATCACTCGACCTGAAGTAGTGAAAGAGTCACTGGAAGATGAAGATCAGAAACAGACAACAATATGGCAAGCATATTTAACATTTTGCAAAAATAGAAGCAAGCCAGATTAGATAATTTGGTTCTAAATAGAATATCAATTTCCCAAATAGCAGAAAACATCTTTACATTATCATTTCTAGTAAAGGATGGTAGAGTTGAAATAAATGTCGATGAAAATGGAAAACATTTTGTTGTCCCTAAATTAATGCTCCCAGAGCTACAAAAATGGAATCTGGAGAAGCTTCTTACAGCCAATTTGTTTTTTGGTTTGATTTTAAAGACTTGAAGTTGATGATGGAAGCTTTTGAAAGTGGTGAGGAGTTGATGCCTCATAGAACCAATCCACTTATGATTCCTTGTTCAGAGAACGCTGCAGAGACTCTTATCAGAGAGATTTCAAGAAACAGGGATAGAGTAGTACCTGGAACTCTTGAGGTGCAGGAGGATGAATGTGGAAGTGATGATGGTGGTGGAGGTCTTCAAAGACCAACACTGAAGAAGCGAAATAAGTGTCTCCTATGACTTTTGTTTCTTTTTTTGGTGCTTTTTGTTGGAAGCTATCTTTGTTGCTATCAATGCATTGTAATTCATACATGAAACTGATCTTTAATTTAAGAAATCTGGTATATAAACAATGCTATCCTGTTCTCATAATTAGTTATAATTAAGTTTACTAGCAGTGCAAAACCCCAGTCATGTAGTACACCCCTTTAGTCATGGTTCCAAGGCCTGGGTAGAAGACTGACGTCACGTAAAAGGAAATTGTTGATGTAAGATGTCAAGTTTGATCTGTTAAACCATGATTAGTCTCCTTGTGGCAGTATGTTGTAATTTTATGTTTGAAAAGTATTTTGAGATACCACAAAAGAACAAAGTTTTCGATTGTGTAGTTGGTTTAATTTGAGAATACATAGATATGAGAGTAGGGTAAGGCCAAGTGAAAATAGATGTAAATACAAAGGTTCAAAAAACTAGCTAGCAGCCCTTACCATACCCAAACCCTTTTATTGGCACTACAGGGATAGAGAGATCCACCCAAAGGTGTGTGGAGAATAAGTAGGGATATGCATGCTCTGGATTGACTAATTGCTTGATCCTAGCTCAAGTAGGTGTAACTAGTAGATGGCAAAAGATTGGGAATATTTATCTATTAAGTATGTGTATATGAAATTCATTATGTCCTCTTTTAATTTTCAAGCCGGGAGGAATGCAATGGAGAAAGGGAGATCGTATTTTTCCTCTATATCCCACCTATTATGACACTAGGATAAGTCCAAATAATAAGAGTTGGGTTCACTCATAAGTATATGATTGTAAAAGGCCATCATGAACTTTATTAAGCTAAGTCATCCTTTAGTTGAGTTTCATCCTTTAGTTGAAGCTTCAAGCAAGATACTTGGCCTCTTTTCAACCCTTTAGCCTTCCTAGAATAGCTATAGAACAACCCTATTTAACCCACCTTGAATACCTCTTCTTGCTATGATCTTAAACTTCAAACCTTGCCCCTTCTCCCTACAAGAGCACCCAAGAACAACACTCAAAACAACCTCTCTTTCACACATTGTACCTATAGCAAAATATAAGACTTCCACATTGCTTCTGGGGCTTCTTTCTTGCTGTCTTATGGATCCTTCTTGTAGTGGCTAGGGCCTCCCTTTGACTGCGTCTAGGGCCTATCTGAGTGCTTCTTTAGACCTTCCTTGACTGCAGCTATATGCTTCTTCTTGATGGCTAATAAGGGTCTCCCTCTTGCTACAGATTAAGGCCTCCTTTGCTGTGGATAAGAGTCTTCCTTTTGCTGCGTATCTAGCGTATCTTGACTGCATGTTAGGCCTCTCTCTAGACTACATCTTAGGCCTCTCCCTTGTTGTGGCTAAGCCTCCTTTTGACTGTGTTTAGGGCTGCCTTTTACTGTAGCTAGGGCTTCCTTTTCGACTTTGGATAGAGCTCCTTCAAGACTGCGTCTAGGTCTCCCTTCATGAATGCAGCGAGGGCTCCTTTATGAACACAACCAAGGCTCGCACTATTGCAGCCTGCTAGCCTCGTGCTGCTTGAGGACTCCTGCATTGTAGCACTCTCTACTGCTTCATCTGCATCCATCTCTACCCACATCTACCAGTCCTGTTACTCTCTCTTCGGGGCTCTCGTAGCAAGGTATAATCCAAGAGGTTGGGTACCTCAAGTATCTACCCCTCATCACTTGTAGTCCTCCTGACTACAGCTCAATGTCTCCCCACTTCTTCTCTAGATGTACATGAGCACTCCTTGTAGTCCCTAGCATGCCCTGGGAAGCTACGACATGAGCACTAGTGCATTAGCTATGCTAAAATGCCACTTTCTTGTTAATTTGACCATGAATATATCTTCTACAAAGCAATATTTCTTATCTTTGTTTACATTAGTGGTTTGATAAGAACATTTATATAGTCTCTTCACTAAATGTCTTAAATTTTTTACATTTATGTTTTTTGACAAAAAAGGGCTAACATTTTACCCTAGCTAAGTAAGGATTCTTTAAATAACCTTCTGGCTTGGTTCCTTTTTGTTCCATCTAAGCTTGGAAAAGTGTCATGAATTTACATTGAACAATGTAAGAATCTAGTCTTCTTTAGAAATGATCAAGCTAACTCTTTCATTTTGAAAATTACCTACCAGTTCTGGACATATTCTCTAAAATTTCTATGCTGAAGGTATTGGATATAAGTAAGTGATACAAAATGCACACCTACAGTTCTATTGTTCACCTATTAGACCAGTGAAAATTATAGGCAAAATTGGAAGGGTTGGACATGAATGTTCCAACCATAATCTTATTGGCCTGCAATACATATATTCATAACACATACCTACAATACTATTGTTCACCTATTCTGCTAGTGCATATTGTAGGAAAACTGTTAATGTTGGACTTCATTGTCTCAAGTTCACACACGAGCACTAAAGATGCAACGTATTGTGTGCATCCTTAGATATGTTTGACATTGAAAGCTAACTATTTAAATAAATGCATGTATAAAACTTCTATATTAGCAAAATAACCATCAATATTTTTTTTCTAGCATTTTGGGCTGAATTCACAATAGTGCTAAAATGTGTCATTTCAATGTGTGGAAATTAAGACATATAAATGTGAGATATATACTCTACATATTTGGGTTATCTCCTTTTCAAATCTGAGTTTTTTTAGGCTACATGTTAATTTTTTGAACTTTGAACTTTGAATTAATTCCTAAATGGACTTCGTAAATACTTGAATGAATGGAATTCATAAGGTAGTGGTACCATAGATTGTGTTATTTCAAAGATTTGACTTCCATATTTTCACAAAATACAATGTCCTCAATAAATACTTATATGTATAGATACTTATGTTTAAGATTATATATGTGTTGAAGTGGTTCCTTTATGTTTTACTATAATCCTGATGCTGACAATCTTTAGCTGACTTTTTCATCAATTGTTCATAGAATATGCAAAAGATTTCATTGTCAAAATGTGGCAAAAATTACATTTCTCCTGATTTATTTTTTTATTGTTCATGAAAAGATAATCATGTTGCAACACTGAGGTGTCCTACAGTGTGTTTCAATTTGTGGATATTATTTTTCCTCCCATTTTTTAACAAGGATGTAGATTTGATTTTCATGTTGATGGTTTTTGCTTGTATCTTATCTAGCCCCAAATGATGGTAATGGAGCGTATCTTTAGAAGTAGTTGTGGAATCAGATTATCAGAGGTTAATGTTACAATACCACTTCCACCTGGTGCCAAATTTTTTTTAATGGTAAGTGACATAAAGAAGAGTTATTTAATGACAGGGTTGAAAGGGAAACCTCATGTCTTAGTTCTAAGTCATTTATTTGCATTTCTTAGCTCTAAGTCATCTGTTTTTGAGCTTTACTAGGTCAATTATTTCACTAATATGCATGGATTATATTTCTCATCAGATGTTAGTTACTTGACATGGTTGATATAACATTCAATTTTAGGCCACTTTTATTTCAAGTGAGAGATTTTATTGATTAAAAGGATGTTCATATTTTGATTGGTTTACTTGGAGCTTGATTTATTTATTTTTTCTAAATTCCATGTGGATGTTATTTTTTCAGGGTGAGCTCTTTGCACCAGTAAGGTCAGATGAGTGCTAGAACATAGGTATACAACAAGAACATCTTTGGCCTTTGTTGTGTATCTGTTATTATTTATATCATTGATGGATGGTTATTGATTATGTAAAATAGAGGATGGGAAGGTCTTGCCAATTCTCTTGACAAAACAAAATAAAATGGAGTGGTAGAATTGTGTTTTAAAGGGTGAGCCGTAAATTAGTACTTGAAAGTTAGAACTTGAGAATGGCAAGCTATCTGATCTAGATCTAGAGACACAACAGACCGTGGAAAAAAATGATGGTATTGACGAGTCTTCCCAAAAAATAAGCTCTAGTTGTTAGACCACTGCCCAAATTTCAGTTATCTGTAGTGGAAATAGTGATTCTAGCTTTATTTGTATGAATAATGACTTTGGCCATTGTCCTATTCATTTCCTATGAATGATTTTGATTTTCAAACTCCAACTAGTTTGTTGTTAAATTAAGTAAAGCTTTGATGACAAACTTATAGTTTTCAAATCTCTTTTCCAAATCTATTTTCTTGAGCAAATTTGTCTTTTTACTTTAGGTACTGTAGATTGCTACTGTGCGACATATGCTATGATATAATTGCCTAGATAAATAGACAGAAGTGTTGTACAACATAGTCTTTTTTAAAAAGAAACAATATTTCCAAATACAAAGTTTATTAATTAAGAACATCTTTTAGACTTCTTTGCTAAGTTATGATTATATTTCGGTAGGGGATTTTGTGTACGTTGATATTGTGTTGTCTCTTTGGTTTTTGTCGGGTAACAATGGGTAATAAGGAATGTGTTCTTGAGCAGAAGCCACTATCAATAAGAAACTCCATGGTTTTCAGGCATGGCAACAAAAATGCAGATGTTAGTGGGATATCCAAAGTCTGTGTTGGATGAATTTAATACTAGCGTTGATTTTGATTCCTTGTTAGATAAAGAATGTCACGAGTCAAATTAAAATAAACAAAAGCAGCTCAAGAATGAAGGTGAAGCTATTGCTTTCTGTCCAAGTCAGTTTCTTTTATTTGTTGGTTGCTGTCATGTTTGAGTGTGGACTTGGTGGAAATTCCAAAATTGCATGTTGGTTATGTAAAGGGGATATATATATAATATAATATATATAGATATATATATATATATATATATAATATATATATATATATATATATTATCATATGTCATTCATGGTTTCCAAAGCTCTGTGTTACATTTGCACAGAAGTTTAGATATCATTCAGATATCTAAACACCAAACAACAACAACATTGAGATTTTTCTTTCACTCAACCTATAACATATTGCATCTGTCTTCATCAATGTTCTTATTCCATATGTTATCAACTTATGACATTTCCTTTGCAATATTTGGTGCATTTTCTAGTTATATGTCATTTATAGATTATAAATGTCTTCAGACTTTCACTTCTAATTGAGTATTCAACTGAACATATTGATTCTCTTATACATAATTATTTTTCCCTCCACCCAGTTTTCATAACTTCCATAACCATTAGGTAGGGACCTACAACTTCGATGTTTCTTTGCTTGTTTAGTAAAATATTGTTGAGACTTTAATTTATTGAAAATTTTAGAATTTACAATTTATGAAGTTTCAAGGTCTAATTTTAAAAGTCTAATTCTTTAAAGGGTGCTAGCTCAATGGAAGAGCACCTGCTTTACAAGCAGGAGGTTGGCGGTTCGATTCCATCGTGCCCTGACATGATCCATATGGAATGAGATTTTGACCATCACTAATGAGCTTTGGTGACATTTTTCAACCATCACCAAAATATGAAATGGTGACGGTTAACGAACACCACCATATATATGCATCAATAGTGACAAACCTCAAAGGTCTATAACCATAAATCATTGTTGTTGATATGAAATGGTGATGGTTGATGTTCGTCATTATAGTCATTATTCGTGACAGACCTTGAATGTCACCACAACACCTATACTTATGGCAATGCAGTCTTTGGTGAAGATCAACGAACATCACCATATATATGCACCAATAGTGATGACCATGAAAGATCCATCACAATAAATCATTGTTGTTCATATGAAATGGTGATGGTCACTATCCA
This sequence comes from Pinus taeda, assembly GCA_000404065.3. NCBI lineage: Eukaryota > Viridiplantae > Streptophyta > Pinopsida > Pinales > Pinaceae > Pinus > Pinus taeda. Next base: position 42,163 of record APFE031245844.1, read on the forward strand.
TCATTATAATCAATATTCGTGATGGACCTTTAATGTCACCATAGCACCTATACTTTTGGTGACTCCACCTTTGGTGACGTTCAGTTTTTTGTGATGGAGGCTATGGTCTGTCATCATTGCTCATATGAAATGGTAATGGTCGCTATCTGTCATTATAAATCATTATTGCTGACGGATTTTGAATGTCACTACAACACCTATACTTTTGGCGATGCCACCTTTGGTGATGTTCAGTTTTTGGTGGTGGAGGTTATGGTTTGTCACCATTTCTCATATGAAATGCTGACGCTCACTATTTGTCATTATAAATCATTGTTGGTGATAGACTTTGAATGTCACTACAACACCTATACTTTTGGTGACACAACTTTTGGTGACGTTCAGTTTTTGGTGACGAAGGCTCTTTTGACCATCACCAATGAGCTTATGGTGAAATTTTTCGCTCCTCATCAATGTCCTTTTTTCTTGTAGTGAAATGGGCATGATTGTTCTCTTTTTTATGTGTCACCAATAATATGCATTAAATATTTGACAACAAGAGAATACATGCACAATAAGAGTGACGATACCTATTTTTTGTTAGAAGCATGGGTTTCAAGTGAAGTAGAAAAGGTAGAGGAAATTAGTTTGTGTTGAATGTGAATGAAAGGGTCTGGAAAGGATGCCAGGTTCCATGGCCAAATTTGTAGTTACATACCTTTGTGAATGCAGTGTGACTATTTTTTTATAGCGTATGTGATTAATTCTCTTGGTGTTGTGACCTACAAAAAATATCAGAAGAGCGAATATGCCAGTGATACCATATGAAAATAACACAATGGTATGAGAACAACATAAATATTTTATTAATATCTGCAACAAATATTGTTCACTTGCCTCTCTGAGAGGGAAACTTCCAGTAGAGCATATCTCAATTACACAATGCATGACAATAATTTCTTTAATTCCTTCAACATTATGTAGTTTCTTGAGACCCAAAACCCTAAATACTCATGGTCCCTTACGAATTGGGGGTTAACTACCTTATTTATTAACTATGGCCCATTATAACTAATTGTGGTCCCTTTTTTATAATGTGGTTCAACCACTTATAATGCTTAAGATATTTATTTATTAAACTAACTAATAATGACTCTTACAACACCTCTTGGGCTTACTACATTAATAAAGGGGGTAGTTTTAGACCCTAACATGCCCTCCCCCACAGAAACAAACTTGTCCTCAAGGCTGAATCTACAAAAATTTCTGAAGAATAGTTTTTGGTTCCCATGTCGCATCTTCTAGTATTATGTCTTTCCACTAGATGAGGACATCCTTGATAGTGCATCTACGAAGATTTCATTCCCTAGAATCCATGACATGTTCTAGCTAGAACCAAATAGATCCTTCCTTGTCCAATTTAGGTAGAATGGTCTGAACCTTACAATTGCACCGCACAACTTTCTTTAGACATGAGACATGGAAGATGGGGTGGAGTTTTGAAGTGGATGACAATGCTAGTTTGTAGGCAATGGAGCCAATTCGTTGAACCACCTGATAAGGCCCATAAAATTTTGGACCTAACTTTTGGAAGCCCTTTTCTTTGAGAGACGTCTTCTTACAAGGTTGAAGTTAAAGGAACACTTGGTCACCCACTTGAAAATATGTTTATGAGTGATGGTGGTGATCTTGTTGCTTCATCTTATTTTATGCTTGGTTGAGATTATATTTTAGAAGAGTGGGAGTGGAATCTCATTTCTGAAGAAACTTATCCATTGCCTAGACTTTGGAAGATCCTGGAAGATAAGAAGTTGGCGAAGGTGGGATTTTCCCATACACTACCTCATGCAGGGTCATCTAGTTTGCTTCATGATAATTAGTTATGTGTCACCATTCCACTAAAGGTAACCACTACACCCATTGATGTTTATTGTTTGAAGCAAAGCGTCGTGGGTAGGTTTCCAAACATTTGTTTACTGCTTCAGTTTGACCGTATGTCTAGGGGTGATAATTTGTAATCATTTAGAGTTGTGTGTCGTGTAGCTTGAAAATCTCCTACTAGAAATTGTTGGTGAATGTGGGATCTCAAACAGGCAGAATTGAGGTAGACATGCCATGCAATTTGAAAATTTGATCCATGAAGACCTAAGCCACCAGAGCTGGAGTGAATGGGTGTGGTAAGGCACAAAAATGGGCACATTTGGAGAGACGATCAACTACCACCATGATGAATGACTTGTTTCATGATTTAGGGAGATGGGTAATGAAATCCATTGAGGCATTCGTTCATATAGAAGTAGACAACGAAAATTGTTGTAAGGTTCCTGGTGTCTTTACCGTTTCCCCTCTTTCACACTACTAGACATCACATTCAGCCACAAATGTAAGAATGTCTTGTTTCATCCCTTCCCGAAAAAAGAGAGGTGGGCATGAGCATAAGTCTTCTGAAAGCTTTAACGTCCCGCAATGGGAGAGGAGTTCAACTCTGCTAGGATGCATGGTTTGGGAGTGGAGTTAGGGGAGGGAACCACATGATATTTATATAAAATAATATCTTCATGCCAAGCGTAACCTGCTGGAGGTTAGGATCCTCTTGTAACCTTTGGATTACTTGGGAAAGAGATGGATGGGAAAATGATTCATAGCGGGCCTTGTCAATCCAAAATGGGATGAGAAAATATAGGGATAAGAGGGCGTCACCCTCCTCATATTTCTGAGATAAGGAATCTATCACAAAATTTTCATGACCTTTCTTATAGACTATCATGTAGTCATAAACCAACATTTTGGTAAGCCATTTGTTTTTTTGTGGTGAGGATAAGCGCTGCTCCAAGAAATAATTTAGACTATGGTGGTCAGTTCATATCGGGAAGCAAAATCCAAGCAATTATAGTCTCCAAGTGTATATTGCATGTAATATGGCCATAATTCCTTTCTCATGAGTGGATTGACCCAAATTATTTCCACTTAATTGGTGGTTGGTGAAGGTGATTGGTCAACCTTCTTGTGTTAATACTGCTCCGATTCCTATCCCTAACGCATCACATTTGATCACAAAGGGTTTTGTAAATTCTAGGAGAACCAAAACTATGGTGAAACACATGGCTTGTTTGAGCTCCAAGAAGGCCTGTTCAGCTTCTTCAATATAGGTGAATGAATTTTTCTTGAGAAGACTCATTAGGAGTCTAGAAATGCATTATAATTTCTGAAAAATTTGTGATAGTATCTCGTGAGACCAAAAAATCCCCATAGACTTTTCAAGGTCTGAGGTTGTGGCCAATCTTGCATTTCTTGAATTGTTTCGGAGTCCACTCATACTCCTGTGTGGACGAAAATGTGTCGCAATTACTCCACCTCTTTCATTCCGAAAGAACACATACAATTTGACAAACAATTTCTTCTCCTTTAGAAGTTCCTAGACTTGGTCAACATGTTGAAGACGTATTTCCCATGTTTTTCTACAAATGAGTATATCATCAAAAAATACCAAAACGAATTTTGAGATAGGGCTTGAGAAGGTGATTCATGAGATTTTCAAAGGTGGATAGTGCATTACAAAGACAAAAGGGCATAACAAAAAATTCATAGTGACCTTCATGGGTTATGAAAGCTATCTTGGGGGTGGTTAGTAATTTCATTCTGATTTGTTGATAGCCCGCACGAAGATCCAAATTTGTAAATAGCTGGGTGTTGGAGAGTTCATCTAGGAGATCATCAGTGACTGGAATATGAAACTTGTCCTTGATGGTGAGCTTATTAAGGGCCCTAAAATTGGGACACATGTGCCACTTCTGATCCTTCTTTAGGACCATGACCACTAGGGACAAATAAGGGCTAGTGTTGGGATGAATCACGCCTACTTTTAGTAGATCCTTAATAATATTTTCAATTTCATTCTTTTTTTAAAATGGGTACCTATAAGGTCATACATTGGGTGGCTAGCTACCCAGAATGAAAGGGATGTTATGATCATGTTCACCTTGAGAGGGGGGTAGTTCCTTGGGTTTTTTAAACACTTGTTGATGGTGACTCAACACATTTTACGTGTTTGGATGAAAATTGGAAGGGTTTCAATGGTTTGAATTGCAATGAATTGAGAAACTACCCCATGTTCTCCCTTTGGTAGAAGCTTCTCCATTCTATGTGAGCTAATGATAGTGGGATCACCTGCCTGGAGCCCACAAAGCATATGAGTATGCCCATTATGTTTGAGCTCATATATAGGTCTTAGAAGTCCATGGTAATAATGCCTAGTGTGCACAACCATTCAACTTCGAGGATGATGTCACATACTCCCATTTTAGTGGAAAACACATGTGTTTTAATGTGGTAGTCCCCCATATGGAGATTTATGTTCTCACAATAGCCTTCAAATTTCATGGTCCCCCCATATTCTATAACGACCTAAAAATTGGGCACTGCCCTCACAAAATAATGCATTACCTCAACAACCCTTTTATGGAAAAAATCATGCATGTTGCCACTTTTAATCAACACCACCACTTGGTCGTGCTTAATAAAACCTATGGTTTTAAGAATTTGTGGAGAATAAATGCCTACTAATGCATGTACAGATATAGTTGGTTCCTTTGTAGTATCTGCTATAGTATCATGGGATCCCACTGCTTCCTTCCCTAACACTTCACTAGGTTGGGCCTCATCATTTGAGCCATTTTCAGATCGTCAATTTGAAAGAACTTTGTTTCCTTGCATTTTTTGCCCAGTGAGTACTTGTCATCACAATATTAGCATAATCCTTGTATTCTTCTTTCGACCATTTCTACAGGAGACACCTTCTTCACCTTAAGAGTTTGAGTGGGGCCAATATTAGGGGTGGGATGTGTCTTTGATGTGAATGAAGGGTGACTGGATTGGGCATTGATAACAGTTTCTACATCTAAAGCTTTATAACAATATTCCAACCAAGTAGTCGGTTGATGCATTCTAACATGTTTTTGCATGGATTCCTTGAGGCCACTAATGAAACATTCCATATAGAAGGATTCCTCTATCCCGATGGCTAGTTGTTGAAATGTCATGATGTAGTCTCAGACTGTACCCATTTATTTGAGCTTTGTGAGGCGACCCAAAAAGTGAGAGTCCTTGTCAAAGAGGGCACAAATGGATTTAGAGAACACATTACAAGTTGGATTTCCTACATAGCATTTCAGATGCCATTTCCACCACTACCAACATTCTTGGTCCAAATAAATAGCTCCCACATGTAGTTTGGTTTCATCATCCTAGGTATGGTTGAGTTGAATATATTGTTACATTTGTGCCACCCACATTGTTGGGATAGAATGATAAAATTTGTGCATGTCAATCTTGGGTGTCCTATTGTTAGAATATTGGTGACCGCATTGGAAATGATGATACCCCTCATATCGATGGTGGCTAGATTCCCCTTCCATGTTGCCATCAAAATTGTTTCCTTCCCCCATGGGTACTTTATCCTTGAAGATGTGTTGTATGGGCCCTAGGGCCTTTGCAATTTCCTCGCCGATTTTGGTGGCGAGGTTATTTTCCACGTATTACACCTTTTTTTGGAGGTTATCCATAGTTTGAGCCCTCGTACCTACCATGCAGTGGCTCAGGCCCTAATTGTTTTTGGTTACTTAAATTTTATATAGCTGCAATGGGAGCGAGACAAGGATTTTGTTGATGTAGGTCACTTAGAGGCCCTCAATTGATAATTATACTCGGCTCAATATTTGAGGGCATTATATAGCTGCAATGGGAGCAAGACAAGGATTTTGTTGTAGCAATATGACCAACATCTTATCTAGGGTTTGGTTTCAGGGTATCCTTGGGGGGCTTTCGATATACCAAAGGTACGTGGAAGAGAAGTTTGTGTACATGTGTTGTCTGATGAGCTACTACTCAAAGGGATACCAACATGAGTTACAAGGGATTCCAATAGACATGACCACCACTTGTAGTTCCTGCGTGTATGCCTCCCCAACCATAGGTTGATGTGCATAACAAAATATCTCTATAGTTTAAAGACATTGGAACACCTCTCTATCCTATTTTTTTTTTTTTTTGCTGAAATTGATGGTGCAGTTGACCCGAGAAAGTGTTATGATGCACTTGCAATATGCTTTACCTGCATAAAATATTGGTAGAGTGAATATGTAAGCGATACCATAGAGAAATAACACAATGGCATGAAAAAAATAGAAATATTTTATTAAGATTTGCAATAAATATTATTCACTTGTATCTTTGAGGGGGGAACCTCTAGTAGAGCAGAGTTCAATTACACAAAAAAATACAAGACTTTCCTTACTATCTTCGACATTATATATTTTCTTAAGATCCAAAACTTTAACTACTCATGGTCCCTTACATATTGCGGGTTAACCGCATTATCTATTGACCATTGCCTGTTATAACTAATTGTGGTCCCTTTTTTATAATGTGGGTCAACCACTTACAATGCTTACATGCTTAATTTATTAGACTAAATAATCATGAATCTTATATGGCCTCTTGGTCTTATTACATTAAAAAATGGGGTAATGTCGGACCCTAACATGTTGAATTCATTTGCTTGTAAATGTTTTGGGGGGGGGGGGGGGGGGAACCGTCTATCTCCCCATTGTCTCCTTGAATTTTCTTTATGGTTATTTATTATTACAAATGATGGCTATCTCACCTCTATGCTTCTTTAGCCATGGAGTAACTCTTCATCAACATGTCCATCTCCTTTTTAATTTTCTTGTCCCTTATTGCTTGTAATTGTTTGCAAAGTAGAATGCTTCCTGTCCTCATTTGTTGTCTAGTAATACATGATCTTTTCTTTTGAGAATAGTTGGAATCCACCCATGGATACCATTTAATCAACTTAGGTTTTCTACTAATCGCAAGTGGTCTCATTCCACAATCTTTGAAAGTTATGTCCCATCTCAACCTTTTTTTGTGTTTTTATTTGTCGGCTTATTACAATGTTTATAGGAGGGGGATTTTATCTAAGGGGTTTTCACAGAGGGATTTTAATATTGAACATGGCTATGAAAAATAGCTCAAAAACCACTCTATCTTCTAATTCAAAATGCTAACCATGTCCACACACTCCAATAATAAAAAATGCACCCAAAATACTATTCCAATGAAAATTCCAACACACAATCTATCCAACGCCAGTGCAAGAACTCCCTAGCCAACCATTGAGACCCTTATCTTCATATGTGTCTTCCTTTGTTCTTCTCAGTGTCATTCCCACTGTGTTTGTCTCCTCAATGCGTGAGGTGGATGGGAACCATCCTCTACCCCATTGCCCCAAACACATCTCATAACTCGTCTATCAACCAACAACTCTCCCCTAATTGTATCTCATAACTCAATTATATGGAAGTGACTCGATCAAGTCTGCAATGATTAATTTTAGGAATTAAGTTCAGGCTCGCTTTGTGGCTTCCCAGGAAAGCAACCAAGCTCCCTTAGACATTGGAATATGAAAGGTTTTCACGTCCTTTAGTCGACATACATAAGGATAATATTCTAAGGTCTTCAAATTACTCTCCCCATTTTTTACTCTCCTATATATATATATATTCAATATTGTATCTTAATTTAATTCATGAGGATGTCATAATTCATAAATTTAGTGGTTCTTTTACATGTTAATGGTAGAGTGTGGGTGAATGAATTGTGACAATGGAAAAACCATGAATGAAAATGGCGGGGGAGTGAATTCTTATGATGGTGGAGAAATGAATTTCCATGATGATGGAGAAGTATTGCACTTGTCCATGATGATTGGACACAGCCTCATGTCCCCATAAATATGCGAGGAAAACATTTGGCACCAATCACCACATGCAATGAAATATTGGCTTTTACGTCAAAGGTGGTGGATTAGAATCAAATAAGGAAAATGATAAAAAGGTAAGAGTTATTAGGAAACATATGATTATTTTCTCCTTGGCCTCCATTTTATCTTACCCACTTATGGAATGATATCCCTTCTCATGTTTGCAACCATCTTGGTCCTTTATATTAATTTTCAACAAAAGTATATACATATCTTAAATGAAACACATAAGATCTATGAGAGAGTACATGAAAAGTATGTTTATTTCAATTACATGCTTAGTATTTTACTCTTTGGGCCTTGGATTTAACATTTGCACAAGGAATCAATACAACATATTGTTGAAAATAATACTGAGAGGGGGGGTGAATCAGTATTATCTAGTTCTTTTAACAAATCTTCCTTATTTACACTTTGAATTATTTTTGCATATCAGTACCATAAAATAATGAGCATGAACAAGAAAAAAAGATAGTCACATCAAAGAACACCAGATATAAGGTGGAAACCCAATGTGGGTGAAAACCACCTGCTGCAATATGTCTCTATCTTCTTTCAAATTAGAAACTCCTTTTACAATCGTCTTGTACTGGTGCAGTCCTTTACCAGTACGCAGGCTGCAACCTGCAGAGAGCTACAACTCTCTCTCGTTTTCCAGTCTCTCCTGGAAGGGAGCTACAACCCCCTACTTCTTTTCTTACAAGGACCACTTTTCATAAATTTTCAAACTGGATCCATAAACATCAAATGATCATCAAGTACCAGTAAATCACGCAGTTAACCAGATCCACAATAACAGTAAACAAAACCCAGAACACCTTATCAGCAAGAAAAATCAGTCAACAAAAGATCTTAAGACAGATACGCAATTTTCCTTTTTCTGGCCTGCGTTGCTAAGCACTTCACCTTCTGCTTCCCTGCGTATACCCGCAGAGTTTCTTCTGCTGTGCCGCGTGCCCACGCACTGCTTCTTCTACCGCACTGCGTACAGTATGCACCCAGATACACTATCGCGCCGCATACTGCTACTGTAGTCACGCACCCAGAAAGACTATCGCGTCGCATACTTTTACTGTGCGTACGCACTTGAACCACTGCTGCTCTGCGTACCCACGCAGTTCACCTGTTTCTGCGCTGTGTACCTACGCAGTCACCCTTCTTCTGCTCTGCGTACCCACGCAACTCGCCTGTTTCTTCTCTGCGTAGCCACGCAGAGGCACCGTTAAACACCTGCGTACTTCAGATTAGGGCCGGATTTGCAGATCACCAGTGTGCTACAGTTAGACGGATGCCCAGATCTGATCAAGCGCTCGAGAGATCACCCTTCAAAGATTCGCTATCCACTTCACTTTCATATAGATCAAGCTTTTGAAACAATAACCCAAATATTTCAGATCTTAAGATATTCAACCCAAAAGCATACACAAGCCAAATGATCTCCTTTGCTTTATATAGGCAAGCTCTTCCTCAAATCATGGATCAATACCACGAGCCAAAACCATAATAACATAAATACCGTCGGCTAAATACCAAAGATTAAACATAAGAAACCCCACGTGTGCTTTTCTCTACCTTGAAGTGAGTGCACTGGGGGTACGCGCCTCCTGAACGGCTGACCTGCGTGTCTGGCCGCAGTCCCTTCACAGTGTACCTGCGGGTATGCATCTTCTGAACTGATCTCCTGCGTACTTCTTAATTTTCAACATATTGAGAGCCTTGCCATGGGTTTTTCCATCAAGTACAACATCTGTAACATATAACCATACCAGAAACATAATGCCAACAAGAATGCTATACCAGATCAACATATTAGGCCTCCCTTCCAAGAGAACTATGTTTAGGATTCACAGACCCAAGAAGGAGAGGATGATACCCAGATAAACTTACTAGAAATCAAAGATGAAGACATTGTTTTTCTTACTCAAGAAGAACATGAGTTATATATGTTGCAGTAGTTGCAGTTAGAATCTTGTGAATCCTTTGATTTTAAACAGGGATATGAGTCAGCTATATATGAGGTACACAGACAATATAGCTTGAGAAGTAAAAAGAAAAATGTGACTCCCATTAAAATATCCATCCAGACCCAGACTAAGATAATAAAATAAGCTCCAATTACCAAAGTGTTACAAATCCTCCCTAGGGGGACACCGGAAACTTCTACCCCTAAAATTGTAGATATAACCTCCATTGAAACTAAAATAGAGACAATTACTGAAAACAATTAAAATAAGAGAAATCAAGGCAAAACAATAGAAACACTGACTCAAATTCCTAGTACTGAGAAACAAGTTAAGAACACACAAACTGTACTTGTTAAGGAAGATCTAGATTAGACAAACAAAGCTCAGCTCCCTTTCAACATCAAAACTGAAATAGAAAAATTAAAGATATCAGTTCCCTTGACCGAACTAGTAAATAATGAATCCTATAGGTCACAGCTAATTGAAACTTTAACTAGCATTTGCACCAAATGTTGCAAAGGTAACGCCGTAAGGCATAAATCGAGAAACAATATAAATAAGATAGAGAGGTGTGGCATAAATTAAGAAACCATCTAAATAAGATGGAAAGATGTGGCATAAATTGAGAAACCATATAAATAAGATGGAGAGATGTAGCAAAAATGAAATTCTAATGTTTATAAATTGAATTTGATTTAGGGTGTGTAAGACTATGTTTTTTTATTGATTATTGAATTAATATTTCATATGAATCTCATAAACTTCAACCAAGCAATAGCTCTGATCAACTTCTTTATAAGAGGGCATTAGATGAAGCCAATGTGAGATTGAGTAAGTCTCATGTGGTTCAGAAGAGAGCACTAAAGAAATGTAAGAGTGAGAAGTTGTCAACCGATGAGCTTGAGTAGGACACAATTGAGGCTGCTCAGAAGAGGGATCAAGGAGGCTGTTCAGAAGAGGGATCAAGGCCGACAGTCTGAACTTGAAGCTGTGTAGAGACAACATGCTTTTGATGCAATTTCCTTGCAATCTGCACATCAAGAGCTTCAATGGGTCAAGAAAAACATCTCCATTGCAATGGATTGTAAGGACATCACAGCTAAACAGGGCATGGACACAGTCAATGCTTCAAAGGTCAATGCCAAAAAAGCAGAGGAATTGTCTGCAGAGATATGTTTTCTGAAAAAGGCTCTCGATTCGGCATATGCATCACGTTCAATGGTTGAGGATGAAGAGGAAGCTAGTGCTGGAAAATGGGAATCTAAAGCCAAATAAGCATTTGCAATGGCAAGGCTAATGAAGAGGTTCACTTGTTGAAGAAAGAATTGACCAATGTCAAGGATATTGAGTTGAAGTTGTCTAATGCACCGAAGTTGAGGTTAACATATTGCCCTATATTGAAATGGGGGTGAAGGACCAAACAACAAGGCGGAAGCTATGGCACTAACAGGGCTTCTTCAAATCAGTATCTTCTTAAATATTGAGTCCTTACAGATCTATGGCGATTCCAAAATCATTATGGATCATGTTAATGCCAAGATTTCCATAGAAAATCACTATCTGTCTGGATGGATGAACAGAATAGAATCCCTATGGTCATCAAAAAAGGATTTTGCAATAAAACATGTGAACAGGTCCCAACATACACAGGCAGATGAACTATAAAAAAAAGGACTTCAATCACAAGTTGGTAAATGGGAATGACAATTGCAGTGGGGGAACTAAGGTACCATATTCAGGATTTCGATCTTCTGGATACATAACTCTCTCTTCCACCACATATTTTTCTTTCATATTATAATGAATGATCAAACAATATTATAATCTATGGAAAAGTTTCATATAACAAAGATTAAAAAACATTAACACAATTTTTGACCACCATTTTTTTTTATATATTATTGTTTTATATTTTAAGAAATAATTAAAGAATAATTGTTTTATATTTTAGGGAATGATAAAAAAAATATAATCTATGAAAATGTTTAATATAATTCAGGAATACTGTTCTCAGAACTATTAACATTTTTTTCTGCATCTACTGGTAAGTTTTCTATATCATGTGCACTGTCTAGAATGACAGATTCAAGAACTTGGGTATTCTCTGCATCAACTGAGACTTCCATCACCTGCTGGTATTCTGCAGCAACTTTTTGTTCTTTACCATATATTATATCAAATCCTTATGTTCCAGCATTGATTTCTTCCAACCAGAGACTTCTTTTGGTTACGAAGTCAGTTTGATCTTCTTACAGGTGTCACTTTCATATGCTCTTCACCCTGCATTGTAGACAAACAACTCATAAAAAGTATCTCTGAAACCATTGCTGGTTTGTTTTTACATATTTATGGAATGAATTGAGGACTGCCCAGAAGAAAATTTTCAAGGGAAGAATAGATATCCTAGAAATAAAATGGAAACAAGGTGCAGTGAAAAGAGATTTGACACTGAAATAAGAACATGAACAACATCTTTACATAAAATTGCTCACACAACACTGAAAAAATCTGATAAGATATATAAGAAAGATTGGTAGAATGGAAGAGAAGCATCCCCTGCTCCTAGAGAACTATTTTACCAACCTTGTAATGAAGAAACCAAATTCCATTTTTACTTGAAATGCAAAGGAAACAAGGTGCAGTTAAAAAAGAATTGAGACTGAAATAAGCGCATGAACAACATCTGTACATCAAATGGCTCGCACAACACTGAAAAATTCTGACAAGATATATAAGGAAGATTGGTAGGATGGAAGAAACCAAATTCCCCTGCTCCTAGACAACTATTTTACCAACCTTGAAATGAAGAAACCAAATTCCACTTTTACATGATATTCAATGGCAATTGATAAGCAAGATCTATGGCGATTCCAAAATCATTATGGATCATGTTAATGCCAAGCTTTCCATAGAAAATCACTATCTGTCTCGATGGATGAACAGAATAGAATCCCTATGGTCATCAAAAAAGGATTTTGCAATAAAACATGTGAACAGGTCCCAACATACACAGGCAGATGAACTATAAAAAAAAGGACTTCAATCACAAATTGGTAAATGGGAATGACAATTGCAGTGGGGGAACTAAGGTACCATATTCAGGATTTCGATCTTCCGGGTACATAACTCTCTCTTCCACCACATATTTTTCTTTCATATTATAATGAATGATCAAACAATATTATAATCTATGGAAAAGTTTCATATAACAAAGATTAAAAAACATTAACACAATTTTTGACCACCATTTTTTTTATATATTATTGTTTTATATTTTAAGAAATAATTAAAGAATAATTGTTTTATATTTTAGGGAATGATAAAAAAAATATAATCTATGAAAATGTTTAATATAATTCAGGAATACTGTTCTCAGAACTATTAACATTTTTTTCTGCATCTAATGGTAATTTTTCTATATCATGTACACTGTCTAGAATGACAGATTCAAGAACTTGGGTATTCTCTGCATCAACTGAGACTTCCATCACCTGCTGGTATTCTGCAGCAACTTTTTGTTCTTTACCATATATTATATCAAATCCTTATGTTCCAGCATTGATTTCTTCTAACCAGAGACTTCTTTTGGTTAAGAAGTCAGTTTGATCTTCTTACAGGTGTCACTTTCATATGCTCTTCACCCTGCATTGTAGACAAACAACTCATAAAAAGTATCTCTGAAACCAAATTTTGGAGATACACAATCAGACAAGTATGAAATTGTATCACTATCTATAACTCATTCAAATATTTCCTACATGCTGGTTTGTTTTTACATATTTATGGAATGAATTGAGGACTGCCCAGAAGAAAATTTTCAAGGGAAGAATAGATATCCTAGAAATAAAATGGAAACAAGGTGTAGTGAAAAGAGATTTGACACTGAAATAAGAACATGAACAACATATTTACATAAAATTGCTCACACAACACTGAAAAAATCTGATAAGATATATAAGAAAGATTGGTAGAATGGAAGAGAAGCATCCCCTGCTCCTAGAGAACTATTTTACCAACCTTGTAATGAAGAAACCAAATTCCATTTTTACTTGAAATGCAAAGGAAACAAGGTGCAGTAAAAAAAGAATTGAGACTGAAATAAGCGCATGAACAACATCTGTACATCAAATGGCTCGCACAACACTGAAAAAGTCTGACAAGATATATAAGGAAGATTGGTAGGATGGAAGAAACCAAATTCCCCTGCTCCTAGACAACTATTTTACCAACCTCGAAATGAAGAAACCAAATTCCACTTTTACATGATATTCATGGCAATTGATAAGCAAGAAAATCCAAAATCGAACATAAGTCTCGCCGGGTGGAACAATTGCTAAGACTATCTCGGAGGCCCTGAAAATTGCATTAGAGGATCCTCCCACAAGAACCAAGGACGAGAGATGACAACAAATTGGATAAGGGTGCATCGTTTTATATTGGCAATCATTTCCCGGATTAGGAGCTGCAAGATAATAACCAGCATAGAAATCGATGAGATTGACGGTCGATCTGGTGTCCCAAAAACAATTAGAATTTCTTAATTACACAATGACATTCATGTCAATGCATATTGATATGAATGTGTTCTTTTTCTTGGTCTAGAAATTGTGGCTTTCCGAGTGTTAAGCAAGCCTATGCATCATCAAATTCGCCGGATCCCACAACACATTCTTCGAGCTATTTAATTACAAGCCTGCATATCCTTATTTCAGGTCGATGTTTAAGCCGAGAGGTCACACGTCTGATCCACAAGTATTGGAAGGCCGCTACGAAGAATTATTGCATTAGCGTACCCTTGATTGGTGTCACGTATTAAGAGTGCCGGCTCATTCCATACGCTGTTCGCTTCAGCTTCTGAGTGCCGGCTCATTCCATACGCTGTTCGCTTCAGCTTCCGAGTGCAGGTTCATTCAGTTACCTTTCTTTAATCCAACGACTAACACTATTCTAATCGTCTAACACACAATCTAACGGCTCCCTCACAGTTATGACAGGTAGATCTTACGGACATCTATTTCAGAGGGAAACGCTTTACGGCGTAAAGATCTTAGGGACATCTATTTCAGAGAGAAACACCTTACGGCGTAAATATAAGACCATAATAAAAATATTTTATCTAAAACAACTAATTAAAAATAAAATTTATTTGAAAACAAATTACAATCTACTACATATTTTGTCATTCTGTCACAGCCTAATGTAAAACCATAACATTATGATTAACATGTTTTGTAATACGAAATAATTGTCTTTTTGCCTTCTTCCTCCTGCAATGCAAAAATGTAAAACCATAACATTATGATTAACATGTTTTGTAATACGAAATAATTGTCTTTTTTTCCTTCTTCCTCCTGCAATGCAAAAATAGGAGAAGAATTCTGTGCACGTGCATCGTCACAGACAAAACTCATCTCCATCTCCAGAATTGGGGGTTTGAATGTTCGTCACAGAAAAAACTCATCTCCATCTCCAGAATTGGGGGTTTGAATGTTAGGGATGGGAGGCAGAATGCATAATTCAGTGATGCTGAAGAGCTTTCATCCCATTGGTAGTGGTCGGATTCACAGAGAACATCATATCTTTTTTGCGTCCGTCAGGTACAAATTAATTATATGGATCACGCTAGTGTTCGAAGAATTTTAAGTGGATTTTAGTTTCTCCTTACAAATTTATCATTCTAATCTTTGTCAGGTTTCGTTTATTTACATTTTATGACAGCGCAGACTGTTGGTATTTCTTCTCCTTTAACGCAATTCCCTACGATGTTACGTTTCCTTTCACATTCTATGCGTTTTTCTCTAGGTGGGGTCAATATTCTCTCTAGCCATGGAAAATAAAGCAATTTGAATGAACAACTTCAAGCCAGCCTTGCTCTGTATTTTGTTAATAATATGCTATCCAGGGTATAAGAGATACGACTAACTTTAAAAAAATTCAATTAATGTTTGCACCCACTTAAGGTACCTTCCGAAATGTTTTATAGTTGCTATGGTTGCAGAGTAATTTCCCTCAGTCAATGTCTCTTTATACAAGCAAGCCTGTGCATCATCAAATTCGCCGGATCCCACAACACATTCTTCAAGCTATTTAATTACAAGCCTGCATATCCTTATTTCAGGTCGATGTTTAAGCCGAGAGGCCATACGTCTGATCCACAAGTATTGGAAGGCCGCTACGAAGAATTATTACACTAGCGTACCCTTGATTGGTGTCACGTATTAAGAGTGCCGGCTCATTCCATACGTTGTTCGCTTCAGCTTCTGAGTGCCGGCTCATTCCATACGCTGTTCGCTTCAGCTTCCGAGTGCAGGCTCATTTAGTTACCTTCCCTTAATCCAACGACTAACACTATTCTAATCGTCTAACACACAATCTAACGGCCCACAGTTATGACAGGTAGATCTTAAGGACATCTATTTCAGAGAGAAACGCCTTACGGCGTAAAAATCTTAGAGACATCTATTTCAGAGGGAAACACCTTACCGCGTAAATATAAGACCATAATAAAAATGTTTTATCTAAAACAACTAATTAAAAATAAAATCTATTTGAAAACAAATTACAATCTACTGCATATTTTGTCATTCTGCCGCAGCCTAATGTAAAACCATAACATTATGATTAACATGTTTTGTAATACGAAATAATTGTCTTTTTGCCTTCTTCCTCCTGCAATGCAAAAATGTAAAACCATAACATTATGATTAACATGTTTTGTAATACGAAATAATTGTATTTTTGCCTTCTTCCTCCTCCAATGCAAAAATAGGAGAAGAATTCTGTGCACGTGCGTCGTCACAGACAAAACTCATCTCCATCTCCAGAATTGGGGGTTTGAATGTTAGGGATGGGAGGCAGAATGCATAATTCAGTGATGCTGAAGAGCTTTCATCCCATTGGTAGTGGTCGGATTCACAGAGAACATCATATCTTTTCTGCGTCCGTCAGGTACAAATTAATTATATGGATCACGCTAGTGTTCGAAGAATTTTAAGTGGATTTTAGTTTCTCCTTACAAATTTATCATTCTAATCTTTGTCAGGTTTCGTTTATTTACATTTTATGACAGAGCAGACTGTTGGTATTTCTTCGCCTTTAACGCAATTCCCTACGATGTTACGTTTCCTTTCACATCCTATGCGTTTTTCTCTAGGTGGGGTCAATATTCTCTCTAGCAATGGAAAATAAAGCAATTTGAATGAACAACTTCAAGCCAGCCTTCCTCTATATTTTGTTAAAAATATACTATCCAGGGTATAAGAGATACGACTAACTTTAAAAAAATTCAATTAATGTTTGCACCCACTTAAAGTACCTTCCGAAATGTTTTATAGTTGCTATGGTTGCAGAGTAATTTCCCTCAGTCAATGTCTCTTTATACAAGCCAGCCTGTGCATCATCAAATTTGCCGGATCCCACAACACATTCTTCGAGCTATTTAATTACAAGCCTGCATATCCTTATTTCAGGTCAATGTTTAAGTCGAGAGGCCATACGTCTGATCCACAAGTATTGGAAGGCCGCTACGAAGAATTATTGCATTAGCGTACCCTTGATTGGTGTCACGTATTAAGAGTGCCGGCTCATTCCATACGTTGTTCACTTCAGCTTCTGAGTGCTGGCTCATTCCATACGCTGTTCGCTTCAGCTTCCGAGTGCCGGCTCATTCAGTTACCTTCCTTTAATCCAACGACTAACACTATTCTAATCATCTAACACACAATCTAACGGCCCACAGTTATGACAGGTAGATCTTAGGGACATTTATTTCAGAGGGAAACGCCTTACGGCGTAAACATAGGAGAGGGAGATGATGATGTTAACTTGAATGATGATCAGCCTAAATTATTGTTTGGCCCTGAGGTCAATGGTATTCATCAGCAAGGGGAAGTTCCTCCTTTCTACATTAGCATGAACATTCATGACAAAATATTGCATAACGCTATGTTAGACCTAAGGGCATCCCATAATTTGATGCCAAAGGCAATCGTGGAGAGACTGAACCTAGACATTACAAGACCATAGAAGGATTTGTTTTCTTTTGACTCTAGCCAAGTTAAATGCCTTGGTTTGATCAAGTACTTATGTGTAACTCTTGTCCAGTGCCCTACAAAGACTATTCTAGTGGACATAGTAGTTGCAAACATCCCACCCAAATATGGAATGCTACTATCTCACTCATGGGGAGCAAAACTGCAGGGATCCTTGCAATTAGATATGTCTTATGCCACCATATTTGTTTTTGGCCAACCAAGAAAACTATATAGAGAGACCTTGATGAAATACATGGTGAGTAGTGATGAAAAACCACAAAATTTTATATACTCCATGCATTCAGATATGGACTCTTTATCTTGTATAATGCAGAACATGACAATAAGGAAATCACAGCTAAAGACCTGAAATACAAAACAACTGACAGTGAGAACATTTTTCATGAGCCCCTATGGCATCTTGACTTTGATGGATCTATCAATAGGTTAAGAGCTGGTGTAGGAGTGTGGATCCATAATATGGAGAATAATCATGCTAAGAGACATGCTTTCAGATTGAAATTCAAGTGTACTAATAACATGGCTGAATATGAAGCCCTAATTCTAGGGTTACAATTGGTTAGGAAACTTGGAGCCAAAAGAGTTTCCATCATGGGAGACTCAGAGCTGATTATTAAATAGATTAATGGTGAATACTATGTAAACCATCCCAAACTTGGTCAATATAGGGAAACTATCTTGGACTTGATTAAAGACCTCCTGAAAAAAACATTGTTGCCATTCCTAGAAAACGAAACATGCAGGCCCACAGTCTGGCCACTTTTGCTAGTACCTGTAAATTGCCATTTCAAACCAACCATCAGGACATTGGAAAAGTCAAACATAGGCCTATTATACCAGACAACCTGAAGTATTGGCAGATTTTCTCCCAGGATTCTCAGATTTACGATTTCATGAACAATGAAGGTGAGTTTCATAATTGTAAGATAGATATAGACTATAAAATAGACAATAATATAGAAAGTAACATGGATGTAAATATTTTAGATATAGCTAAACCAACTAAACTTATTAGAGTATAAATAGATAGTTTAGAGAATGTAGAGGTTGAAGAAATAATGAATGATGATCCTGAAATTCTTAATCTTAAAAATAATTTTTTACCTAAGGGATTAGTCCCTTTAGAAGATTTGTTTGACTTTAATGATGTAGCTACGAAACCCAAAATGGAACCTTTGAGAGTTGCCATAGAAGAGGTTAACATAGGAACTGAGGATAAACCAAAACTCATAAAAATATAAAAATCCTTACCTCCACAACAAAAGGTTAAATACATCAATCTGTTTAAAGAGTTTCAGGATGTATTTGTCTAGAGTTATGAAGACTGAAAATATTATGACACCAACATAATCCAACACAAAATACCTCTAAAAGAAGATCATAAACCTTTCAAATAGAAAATTAGGAGAATAAACCCAGTTCTTATGCCGTCTATTGAGAAAGAAGTTAAAAGAATGTTTGATGCCCAAATTATAGCCCCCATTAGATACTTAGATAGGATTTCAAACTTAGTCACTAATAGGAAAAAGACTGGTGAAATTAGACTTTGTGTATATTTCAGAAATTTAAACAAGGTCTCACTAAAAGATGACTATCGTCTACCAAAAATGGACCATATCCTACAGAGGGTAGTAGGCTCATCCAGGATTTCACTGTTAGATGGATTCTCTGGGTATAACCAGATCTTAGTTCAACCAGAGGACCAAGCCAAAATTGCATTTACTACTTCCTGGGGTACCTTCATGTATTTGAAGATGCCTTTCAGATTAATGAATGCAAGTGCCACACTTCAAAGAGCTATGGATATAGATTTTGCCAAGGAGATCCATGAATTACTAGTAGTATACCAAGATGACATCACAGTCTTCTCTAAATTTGACAATGAACACCTAGACCACCTGAGAAGAGTATTTGTCAAATGTAGAAAATTTAGGATTTCTCTAAATCCAAAAATGACACTCTTTGGTATAGAAGATGGAAAATTGTTGGGACATATCATATCTACATATGGGATTAGAATATATCCTGCTAGAATAGAGGCCATTTTGACCATTACCCATCCTAGAAACATTATAGAGTTACAGTCATTTCTAGGCAAGATAAACTTTCTTAGGAGATTCATTGCAAAGCTAGCAGAACTAATTAGAGAAGTAAATAACATGCTAAGAAAGGACTCAACACCTAAATGGACAATGGAGGCAAAAAAATCCTTTGAAGCCATCAAGGAAGCCTTAACCAAAAATCCAGTCCTGATAAGTCCTAATTTTAACAAGGATTTTATAATTTTTTCTTTTGCTTCAAAACACACCATTGCAGCAGTCTTGCTGCAAAAGGACAACCAAGGATATGAACAACCAATTGCATTTTTCAGTAAATCCTTAAGAGATGCCACACTCAAATACAATATTATGGAAAAACAAGCATTAGCTTTAGTAAAGGCTATCAAAGAATTTAGAGTATACATTATGTATTCTCGCATTATTGCTTATGTTCCAAATTCTGTAGTTAAATACATTTTGACACAAATGGGGCCTGAAGGGATTGATTGCCACAATATTGGAATATGACATAGAGATAAAGCCAACTAGTCTTATCAAAGGCCAGGGCTTAGCCAAACTCATGGCTGAATCGAATTGTCAGGCCCTTGATATAAACTTCATTAGTGCCCTTGATGATCAGGAAGAGATGGTGACTCCACCGTTCAGTGAACCTTTTATTGATTCACCCTGGTATGCAGATATTATATTTGTATTACAAAATTTACAAGCTCCTCCTGGTTTAACAAGAACTAAAGCTATAATTTTAAAGATGAAGTCATTAAAGTATTGTATCATAGATAATTCATTGTTTAGGAAAGACAATAGTAGCATTCTTTTGAATTTTTTACTGAAAAATGAAGCTGATAAAATCATGCAAGAGTTTCATGCAGGGGAGTATGGAGGACACTTGTACTAGAAGACTATTGCTGACAAAATCTTGAGGGCTGGTTTCTACTGGCCCACTTTGTTTGCAGATGTTAAGAAACATGTGACTTCCTGTCATAAATGCCAGATATTTGAGGGAAAGAGAAAAATTTTACCCTTGCCTCTTAAACCATTTTCCACTGAAATGCCATTTCAACAATGGGGGTTAGACTTCATTGGAGAAATACACCCAGCCTCCTCAGCTCAACATAAATGGATTCTGACAGCTACTGACTATTTTACCAAATGGATAGAAGTAATACCTTCTAGACAAGCCACAGACACTGTCATTATCTCCTTTCTAGAGAGTAATATCCTGTCAAGATTTGGATGTCCCTAGAATCTCATTACTGATAATGCAGTTGCCTTTAAATCCAAGAAAATGATAGACTTTTATAACAAATACCACATCACCCTTGGCCACTCCAAAACCTATTACCCTCAAGGTAATGGACTTGCAGAATCATCTAATAAAAGCCTGGTAAATCTCATTAAGAAATTGTTAGAGGATAAAAAAAAGACATGGAATAAGAAGTTAGTCAATGTCTTATGGGCAGATAGACTGACGATTAAAATGTCCAATGGCACATCTCCCTACTAGTTAGTATATGGGATGGATGCAGTTTTTCCATCATCTTTTGGAGTGCTAGTGATTAATATCATCCAAGAATTACAGGTGGAATCGAATGATATTCAAAGAAGAATAAATCAAACCATATACTTGCAATAGACCAAAGAGGAAATATATGTAAAATCACAGGTAATCTAGGACAAAATCAAGAAATTTTTTAATAAAAAGACTAAAGCAGATGATTTTTACATAAGAGATAAAGTTCTAAAGTGGGATTCAAGGAGATAAGACAAAGGAAAGCATGGAAATTTTGATTTTTTTTGGCAAGGGCCTTCTATCATTTATGGCTACAGGGGCAACAATGCCTTTTTCTTAAGAGATATAGATGGATCAGATCTACCAGGAGGACCTGTTAATGGTTGAATGCTGAAGCATTATTTTTGCACTGACTAATAATAAGTTCACTTTACTTCGCATCATTGTACATAACATTGCAGAGTATAGTTTGGATTGGATGGTAATCCTTTGAAGTTGAAGATCAGAGAGAAGGCCCTGAGCTTTGAAGGATTCACTATCATAACTATCAATAAAGAAAAATCACAGAACAATAGTTCACAAGGTAACTATAGTCACAATTCAAAGGCTAAGAGTTCTTGACATTTCACTAGGAAATCCCATCCCCATGTGGAGCCACTCTTAGAGTCCTATAGTGATAGGATTCATAATTTTGAAATGGCTGAGGTTAAGTCTTGTAATGTTGTACATACCTTTGCTTTTTGCAAATGTTTTCCATATTAAAATTTAAAAATGTAAAGAGGGTATGTCCTAAAAGAAATATCAAAGGAAAAAAAGAATAAGAAAAGATCAAAAAAAAAAAATATGAACCCCAAACAAAAATAGATCATGAGAGTGTGCAAGTCCAAGTGCCACTACTTTCTACTTTACTGTCCAAATAATGGTTGTGTGTAGCTTGTCATATATGCCACAACCCATGATAGTCAAACTGTTTAATCTTGACTACTTCATGCTTTAAATTTCCTGTTTATAGTTAGAGAATAAAGATCTGGCCAAACTATTTAATCTTGGCAGATCAATGGATACGTAGAGAAATAAAATGTGCTCATAAGCTTAAGCTGAGCCATTGGAATATATAGTTTAGAAGTGGATAGTTTACTTTTCAAAAGAAAAAGGAAAGAAGGGACTTCTAGCTTAAATGCACCCAACAAAGTGAAGAAAAAATGTTAGGGTAAGTAAAATGGTAAGTAGAAGAAAGGTTGCAGAAAGTACTGATTGAAGCATAAGAACATCTATCATGTTTAATCATGTGTTTTAGTGTGCAGGGGCAGTTATGAAAGTAAAAGCATGCTCATAAGTTCATTTGGTTAACTTCCCCCCATTCCATTTCACCCCTCACTACATACTTACTAATTTCCCCTTTTACCCCTTCATTTCTTATGCAAGCCCCTTTTCCTTCATTTTGACTCCCACCCCTTAGTTTCACACAATTCCCTAGAAAAATACCCTCCAAACTCAGTCCCCTACCCAGGAACTCTTTTTCCCTAGTGTGAAACCCTTTCCCATGCAAAAAAACACTTTCCCTTGATTAATTTTCCTAAAAAACCCAAAAAACCCACTAAAACCTCTTATCCTAACTATTATTCCCCCCTCCACTTTATAAAGTTAAACATTCGCCTCCATTTCCCGCCGCGCAACTCTGCCATGTGATGGTCATTAGATCTTGCACCCCCAGATCCTACGGCCCTTGCCCATATCGTGCCCATTCATCTCCTGACCTTTACCGACCCGAGAGCACGCGATATGGGTGGTATTGCTTGATCCCCCTTGGGTTACGTGGCAGCACCGCGTTAAGTTGCATGCTCTCGGGAAAAAACCACCCATCACTCAAAAGAGGTGTGATGGCCCTCGAAACCACCTCCCCGTCGAAAGCAAAACTGCTCACTGTTCGCTAATTTAATCTCATGCCAATTTCTAATTGTTCCTAGTTAAAAGCCTGTAGACCCCCAGTTTCATCCTTTTCGCTCATTTGCTTTACGAAAGCGTCCTAAGATTTCCTACGCCCCCTGAGCTTCTACAACTAGTTCTCACCACCAATTGCCTCCCAAACACGCTTTGAAAGCCCATTTCATCTCTCCAGTGCACAACTGAAGCCACAGTTTCCTCGGTAGCCACCATTCAAAACTAGTTTGCATCTTGAGCCACAAATTCCAGGTATTTCAATAGAGAACCAAAACGACCCTCTCAGTTTAAAACGTATAGTGAATTCAAGAAATAATTAATTAAATTTAATTGATTTCCCTTTGAATTGAGAGTATTTCCCCCTAAAATACCAAAACCCCTATCCTGCAAACTGCCAATACCCTGTCTCTGAACCAGACACATTCAGACTTCACTTCTAGAGCTGTATAAGCCCAATTTCCACATTTTATCACAAAGATGGTTGCCTAGACTTCCCTGGATGTGAGACATGTATCAACCTCTCACTTGGACATTGACCATTTGGCCCTAGTAAACAGGGATTTCCAAATTAAAGACACTGCTACTCCAGACCACATTCTGAAAATCCACCGCTGGAGTAAGGATAGGTTTCTAAACCATGTAGATGACATCCACCTTTGGGAATCCAATTTGACCAAGTATGCGTTCTGAAAAGTTCACCCATTCCCAAACATTGTACATTTTTTTCATGTCTGCTATGTCCCAAGCCAAAGGGCTATTGTGGCACCAAAACATGAGTTATTATTTGCCATTACTGCTGAATCCATCAACCAGATGCTACAAATCCATCCTAGCCCTAATCAGACCCCTTTGTCCATTGGAAATCTGTTGGACCTACACATCACACTAGACCCAGTCAAAATCAAACAAATTTTCCATAATTTCATCATTGAGGAACGCCATACTCCTACAGAAATTCCACCCTATGCTGCCACTACTTTTTAGAGGCTGGTAGGCACATAATCACCATGCTCTCATGCATCTTAGGATGCTCTCATGCATCCTAGGATACACATCAAATGAGCATGTGGATGAGGTCATCATGGCCTTATTACTCATTTTCACTCCAAGAAAGGCTCCTGTTATTATGTATGATTATGCTTAGTTCATTGCAGATGGAATGCATGAACAATTCACCAGACTGTCCACTAAAAGAGTTTTCAAATACTCTTTAGTGTTGTTTTATATGTTTTTGCATTACGAAATAGACAATCTCCTTGTGACGATCCAGAAATTGGACACCAAGGGAAAGGAGGGATAAGTCATCTACTAGACACCCTTGGTCCAGAAGTTTCCCACAACATTCACCTACAAACACTTCATAGACTCTTTTGTGTACCCTGTCATGAACATGTTGACTTCTAAGACTCAGCCTAGAATCAACCCAGAGATTAAGGGAGTACTGCAATTGGCCAAGAACAACATGGTGGGAGATTGTTACTTGTACCAAAACAACACTGAGATCAAAATTTATGGCTGTGAACTAGTCCCCTATACGTTGCCCAAATACCTCCTTATGAGGATATTTGCTCTTCAATACTTCAGGTAAATCATCAACTCTGATGAGGTCCACTTCCTAGCTTATAGGAAGAAAACCTAGTTCAAAGTCAAAAACCAAATGGGCCCATTCATTTGCAACAACAGAGAGGCTAGACTAGAGGCCAACAAGTTACTTCAACAAATGAAATTCAGAAACAGTTTCATGTGACACTACGACCCTCATGGGGTCATAAACAAGCTTAGACTCAAGGTCAAGTTTGGAGCATACATCCACCACCCAAGACCTAACATTGAACAGTTTGCTAACCAGGATGAGTGGGTGGAGAACAACTTGATTGATGTGGACAACACTGTTGTGGATGTATAGAACACACTCATTGATTTGGAAAGACAATTTGATCACAACTCTTTCCTGCATGTTCCAGAACAAGGGGAGACAATGAGCATTCCTCCTATCATTCAGACCCCAGCCAATGAAGAGAAGAATCCTAAGAGGAACATGGAGGAGGCATCTAGCTCTACCATGGAGACTACTGATGAGCTGGTTGAGCCAAGCAAGAGGCCCAAGTTGAATCCTGTCTTTGAACAGGAGGATAACATTGCATCAGAGGAAATAACTGACACTGAGGCAATGGGGCAAAGAAGTAAAGAAACAACTAAAATGGTTGCATCAGGTGAAACACAGCAGCCATCAACCTCCAACACACGGATGATAGAAAAACAACAGAGTATGGAGGTTTCTTCCTACGTCAGGCCAGCTAACAAGGAAAATAATATCAAAGACAGATTCAAAGAGATAAAGATGAGGAATGAAAAATTGAAGGCAGAGACATATTCCCAATACCTCAATATTACACCTCCAAATCAGACCAGATTGATGTCAGCCTTTGACATCAAAGAAGGAAAAATGCAGGTCTCATTTTTGCAGCCCACTATACAACAACCAAAGACCTCAGCAGATTACAAGAAAACTAATTTTGAGGTCTTGGCCAGGGATGTTCATCCCATTGATTAGATAGAGTTTCACAAGCAGGTAGGAGAAATGATCTACTCCACCCTCACAGCAAATTCCATGGTTGCTTACAAGCTGCAGGATTCATTGGACAATGTAACAGCTCAATACAAATTGGATAGGGCCTCTTTACATGCTAAAGACACTAGGATAAAGTCCTTAGAGGACTTGATTATTGAATTGGGCCATGACCCAAGTGATGTTAAGGCCACAGAGAAACTAATCAAAAAGAAGAATGAGGACATAGCAGCCCTCAAGAAACAACACAAGTTGGCTCATTTGCAGCACCCACAGATAAAGGAAGTTCTAGAAAGCCTGACCAATCATGAGGAAATTATGGACTTAGTGTTGCAGCTGAATGACCAGTTAAAGGAGATGGAAAAATGGTTAGATAGCTTGATTCATCTCAAACAAGCTAGTATTGATAATGCTCCTACAACTATCATTCCAGTAGTGACCACAGTTGTACCTTCTACTTTGGCAGCATCATTAGCTCCCACTACTCCAATGTCCACTGCACTACTGACATCTGCACTGACTACATCTGCAACAAGATCAACAACAACAGCCTCCACAAGTGATGAAGCAAACATGTTGATCAAAGAAATGGAAGAAATGTCCATTCAGACCACTGAGATGAACAGACTAAAGGAGAAAATCACCATCCTGGAGACATATTGCAGACTTTCCCAGATCATGCATAAAGAAGAACAACAAAAGGCTACAAAGATGAATGAAAGAATAAAAATCCTGGAGAAAGAACTGACACTCAATGAACCTATAGGTAAGGTTAAGGAGCAACTGTGGGCCAATATCATTGACTCTGTCAATGATGTTTGGCCATCCATCCAGGTTATTTTTTAACAAATAGATTTAATAAACCAAGCTACAAAATCCATTCAGAGAGTCAAGGAAGAACTTGGAGATATTCGAGAGGAGGCAACAAGGATCATTCATTTCCTCAACTCCAAGAATAAGTATGAGCTGCAAGAACTACAGATACCTGATAGGATAGATACAATTTTGGAAGTCAAAAAAGTCCTCACTAAGAGGAATTTTATGTTGAACTTGGAGGAGAAGTGTCAAACCATGCAACTATCCATTAACAGCTTCATGGCTAAGTTCAAACTTTTGAAGGAAAAGGGATTACCTAATCCCTTAGTAATAAATAATAAGTTAATGACATAGAAGGATTATAATAAGAAGATCAGGGAAGTGGCCACAGAATAGGTAATCACTTCATCCATGAAGGGCTTACCAATAGGCAAAGTGTTGTATCAAACTTTTTGAAAACTTGTTTTACCTCCAGCATGAGGTAAAACACCTGTTTATTAATAAGACTACTTTTGCCAGATATACAGAGGCAGATGAAATATACAGAAAAATGCTCAATATCCAATTACCAAATGAGGAAAGATGGGAAAAACTGAATGATTCGCTGTAGTAAAAGAATAGTGAAATATAAATGTCAAGTAAAAAGTAAAACAAGAGAGTAAAAGGATATTGACAGGTCAGCAAGGTTAAAGTGTATCAGATCAAAGAGTATCAGATGAAAGGCTAAAGTAAAATAGAACATCTAGCGTGAATACCAAACAGCCAAGCAACATAAAGGGAAAAATATCAAAGAGCAAAGCCAGCAAAACCTAAATAACGGGGACAACAAGCAGTAGTTCAATAGCTGTCTCTATCTTCTTGCATGAAGATATTTCTTTTCCTAGATTAGTTCTCAATGCAGTTTGAGATATTTTGTAATTCCTTTTGTATAAATACTTCATAATTCGAAGTATTTGTGTGGATTATTTTACATTTGTAGAGTTATTTTGATCTTAAAACCTAAGGGTGATTGTACCATTTTCAAGTCAACAGACTGGAGCAAGTAATAAAAGAATTTTGCTATAGGATTCAAGAGATGAGCCACTTGCAGTGAAGTATCTTCTTTTTTTTATTTTGTTACCTTCTTATGTGTTTCATAATCTTAAATGTGTTCTAAATTTGAATGAATTAACTCGAGATATCACTCAGAATTTGTTTAAGTACACTATGTTTTGCATAGTTAGTAATTTACATGTTTTCCTCTGATACCTGGATTTGAGAACCCTTAATTTCTCTCCCATCTTGATTGACTTCTTTCATTCCTTCCATATTCTAGCCTAGGGAACCCTTAATTGATCCCTGGATCCAATTTGAAACCATTTCACCATTTAGCCTTCGAGATCTGCAGTAACTCATCTATCTTGTCCTGTAGACAGTGTTTTTAGAACTAAATCCAGTCTTATTTGTCTGACATTAGAATCCATAGCCCAATGGTAAAAGTAAACCTCTGTTCATCTAAGTAAAGTGATCTCACCACGTAAATTCAAACCAAAACCCAAGTGCAAACAAAAACTAGTCTAAAATCATCTTAACTAAAACAAAGTTAAATTATAAAGAGAGAGCCCTCTCTGAGCATCAGGAAGGCTGGGTCCTGATCTCAAAAAGTGGTTTGTGGTTACCTTTGACTTTTCTTCCTTCATTAACTTCGAAAGAAATATCAGAGTGATAACAAATAACATAGAAAAAATTGTTTAATTTTGATACCAAACTTGATGTGTTAGCAGTGATAAAACTAGGTGGATATTGGAAATAAATGTCTCATCAAAGATCATCATTCAAAAAGGCACTCTTGACATCCATTTAGTGTAGTTCCCATTGATAAAATGCAACAAGAGAAAGAATAGTTCTTATATTGTTCATTTTATTAACTGGATTAAACGTTTCATTATAACCAAACCCTTCTTGTTAATTAAACCTTTTGCCACTAACCAAGCTTTATATTTTTCAATCTATCCTTTCGCAGTGAAATTTGTTTCATATGCCCATTTACAATCAATTAATTTTTATGTAGGAGGAAGAGGAACAAGAGACCAAGTCTTATTCTTCATTAAGGAGTGATACTCTATAATCATTATTTTTACTCATTTAGGTTTGTCCTTAGCTTGAGCATAAGTGGAAGGATCATATGTAGCCAAAACTTTAGTCATAAGAAAAAAAAATCTAGTTTTATGAATATCAGAAGGAACGCCAATCTTAGAACTTGTAGATTCAAGAGTTTTCTAGACCTAGATAGGAAGAGGGTGAGTGGTAGGAATGATTATATTATCTTTGGAACATTCAGGAGGATCATTGAAGAGGTAGGTGAACTAGGATCAATATTAAGCACAATTCTAGAAGAAGGGGTAACTGAGACCAAAATGGTCATAACAAGAGAGGAAGGCAAAGTAAAGGGAACATGGGGTTCTGAAGCCTTAGGGAAAGAATAAATTTCATTAAATTGAACAACTAACTGGATTTTGACACCATGGGTAAATGGATCAAACAACTTGTAAGCTTTAGAATCCTCACTATAACCAACAAAAATACATTCGTGAGACTTGCACTCTAAATTTTTCCATTTCTCAGTAGGAATATGAGCCCAAAATTCACTGCCAAAGATCTGAAAGTTACTTATGTTTTCTTCCATTCCACTTTTCTTTGGAAGTAACATGCAAAATTGCCTTAGTATGAACATGATTTAAGATGTAGCTAATACAACAAATGTCTTCAGCCCAAAACATTTTATGCAACTCTTTAGAATAAAACATACCTCTATCCATTTCAGCCAAAGTCCTATTTTTCCTTTCAACTACCCCATTTTGTTGAGTTGTATAAGGAATTGCCTCTTAAGGTTTAATACCATGCTTAATTAGCTATGCAATATATTCCTTTCTAGTGAATTTTGTCCCATTATCAATTTTCAATGTCTTAATACTTTTACCATATTCATTTTCAACCATGGGTTTAAATTCTTGAAATTTAAAAAAAGTTTCACTTTTATGTTTCAAAAAATAAATTAAAGTTTTTCTACTATTATTAGCAATAAAAGTAAGAAAATAATCAACATGAGATAGATGAGTTTTAAGTGGATCACATATATAACTATGAATGAGTTGCAATTTTTCTATAGCACATTGATATTTTCCTTAACAAACACTTTCATATGATGTTTACTAAGTACACAACCTTCACAAACACCTTTAGTGGAAGAAACAAGGGTAAGAAAAGTACCATTTTAGATAATAATTTCATTTTACCATAATTCAAGTGACTTAATATTTCATGGCATAATTTAATTTGTTCATCCACATGAGCAACATAGGAATAAAAGTTTGGTTGTTAGTTGGATGAAAACCAATAAACTTATAGAAACTAGAATCATGATCAACAAGACCTAAATAAACTACTTTGATGTTATATTTTATATCTTTAAGAATATACTTATCATGCCATGCTTCAAACATATAAATTTTTTTATATGCATGATAAATAGAAATAAAATTGATGAGAATTTATTGAACGTGAAAAACATCTTCCAATATACCATTAGGAACTTTAATATTATGATAACCTAGTAAGAAAAGTTGTTTATTATCACCAATAGAAACTTTATGTGATGTGCGCTTGTTAGTGCCATAAGAGGAAAAGAATGAAGAAATACCAGACATATGGCTAGAGGTACCAAAATCCATAATCCATTACAGAGAAGAAGAATATTTTATTGGTTGAAAATAATAGACACAAAGATAAACTTGTTATTCAACGAAGGATTTCTTGGATTTAGAAAGATCATGTTTCCATTTAAAGTACATATTTTCATTTTGGGTGGTTTTTCCATAATACTTAGAAGGATTAAACACTTTATTTTTACTAGCATCATTAGAAGAGTGTTGGGGAGATCCTTTAGTATCTAAGGTAGGAAATTTATTAACGGACTTCTTAGGATTCTTTTTATTAAGTGCCATGATAGCCTTATTAGGGTTTGCTTTTCTTGAAGCAATTATCATTTATTTCTTATTAACCAAACCTTTACAAAAATATTCAAAGTTAGGTGTCATAGACCCTTTATACATTTCAATAGCTCTATTCCCAGTTTGGATGAACGTATCAAAATAAGATGACAATTTATGTTCTACAAGAATTATTAGGGTTGTAACAGTTTTCTTGTAATCTTTTCCACAACTATTAAGCTTTTCATTGAGAGTTTTCAATTGAGAATGAAACAATTCTATCTCTTCTAAATATTTAGGATCTCACTCATAGATTTTATTTTCTAGGTAATAAGCAAATACATCAACAGATTTATCAAACAAAGAGGCTAAATTTTTTTATACCTCAATTAAGCTATCTTTAGCATCAATATGTACCTGAAGACTCTCTAAAACCATTTGACTAATGGTTCTTCTTTCTTAATCATATCATTCTTCCCATATAGCCAAGTCTTTAGCATCAGTTAGTTTCTTATTCTCGCCATTAACCAATAGCGATAGGTTCTTACCCTTGAGAACATCAAACATGTTTCTCTTCCATAGAAGATAGTTAGAGCCTACTAACACATGAATAGGAACTACATATTATGTCACAATGGTGAAATAAATAAATAAATAAACCTTTTCAAATAAAGAGTAGGAGGCCAAAAGACAAATAAATTGAAATACTTTTATACCTATGATAAACTTACCAACCAATGTTAACTAGCCCAAGATTAACAAACTTCAATAACTATTATTATTTAAGTAACTTATGTGTGTTGGATCAATATGTTTGTAATGCAGAATTTTAGAATTACAAGCCTCCACAAGCTTCATAAATATTTTTAAGAAATTAACTTCACTAGGTTAACTACCTCTTCCAAGAATATTGTCATAGCCCAAGCATCCATAAGCCAACTCCAAGCCTCCAAATAGAAGACCAAGAAACCTCATGTTATCTAATACCTGATGCTCCTCTAAGATGTAAAATGATCCTCCTCCCAATTAGGGTGTTTTCAAAGCAAGTGCGCTCTCCACGTGGACACCAGGAAGGATTTCCACCATTCTATCACGAGAAATCCAATTTCTATGGAAATAATTCCATGCCAACACTTGATTCAGGTTAAGAAATCATTAAGAAAATTATCTCCACCATAGAAATCCATCTTGGACCATCTCCCATGTACCAATTCATCTCAAACCATCCAACTTGAAAAGCATACATCATCTAACCCAAAGCTCATGAAGCACCCTAAACATGGTTTCAACAATTTTGGACTAAATTAGAAAACTAACACTCCCTGTTTACGAGGAAAGTGTTACACCAACACCTATCAAATTCCTCTGGCTTATCAAATTCCTCTATAACTCCAAATTTTTGCTACTTGCAAATTTGTACTAGTTGTAGTCCATTAATCAATCACTATCATCTATAAAGAACATGTCACCCATGTTATCACAACAACTTGATCCAAGGAATAATGACCACCCATGAATATATATTAACATGTCTATGAAATAAAGGAAACCTACCAAATTCCATCATCCTACACATCCACATCAAGGGCCAAGATCAAAGGACACCACATCATGAGTTCTCCAAGTCATCATGCATAGAATATAACATTTCCATATAAGATCAAGAGAAATGGATCCCATTTATCATGGTCACAAAGATTGAAATTTTCTCAAGTCAACTCCTTAATCCTAGAATACAAAGCTCATAGTATAAGAAACAATCCATGCAAGGTCATCAAAAACTTATTCAAATGATAATCCCTCTCATGGACTTCCAATCCTCCAATAGCTAAAGCATCAACATAAACTAGGTCAACTTCCTCATCTTAATAGAATCCTAAAGTGAGAGAAACAGCATGAGAAACTCCTTCTCTATAAGAAACTCCAAGGAAAGTCCCTTTATTTGAGATAATCCATCACCCTATTCCTATACTCTATAAAAATACCATCATCTACAAATCTGGAATGAAATATTATCATCCAAGTCATCACACCTCTCCTTCTTTGAACAACTAGGAGATTCATCGATGGAAGAAAACAATCCAATATGACTAGCGTATCTCCTCGGAGGTATACTTTCCCTCACTAAAGGTATGGGGACTTCTACATGCTCATATGCATCCTACATGGTTTTAGGAAGGAATATCGACCTCCTACAAGCTAGAGTAGCTGAGATCATATCCATAATAAATCTCACCTAAAACTTTTATGAATCTAACTCATCTTGAGTCTCTAATTCAATCCCTAGAACAATAATCTCTACATTATCCTTAAGTACTAAAGGAGAATTTTATATACGAGATCTCCCATCCTTTTTAGGTATCACATATTTTCTTACCACAATCTCCCACAGTGATAGATATTGATCATGTAAACTATAGAAGTATC
This sequence comes from Pinus taeda, assembly GCA_000404065.3. Taxonomy (NCBI): domain Eukaryota; kingdom Viridiplantae; phylum Streptophyta; class Pinopsida; order Pinales; family Pinaceae; genus Pinus; species Pinus taeda. The sequence continues at coordinate 75,270 of APFE031245844.1, forward strand.
ATTTTATCCATCACCACAAGATGTTATCATAGCATTTAAAATAGGTTTTGAACCTATATCAAAGGTGTTTGATCTAAATATAAAGTGGTATCTACCCATGGTATTTATCCATGGCATCCACCCATGGTATTTACCCATGGTATTGAATGATGTAACTCAATATGGCACTAAAAATACTATAAATAATGGACATCACCATGCAAAAAGGATATATTCATCCACTAAAAGGGAGTTGTAACAATTTCCCTCATTTAATAAAGAGTTTTTTCCTTTCATATGTTGGGATGTATTCAATCAATATTTTCTTTCAATTTTTTTGTGATTAGTTTCTTGGTACATATATATGTCTCTCGCTTCCTCTCTCAACATTCATGGTTCTTGGATCTTAGCCCCCAAGATATAGAACAATGGTATTAGAATGGTTTCCGACTCCATGGCAATCAAGGTTTTATCAGTAGTTCTAGGGATTGTTTATGTGTTATGTAAGTAACGCACCAAGGATGGATGATTAAACTTGCGGGACTTAAAGGATCTAATTCTTGGAACGTCCGAGTTGAATTACTGTTGCTATTGTATGATATTGGTTTCCAATTGTTTCTCCTTCTCGATCACACTGATTTCGTAAATTTGCAGCATCTAGAGCTTCAATATCATGACTATCTTCTGCGGGGAGTTTGTGTTCAAGTAAGGAAATCTTGAGGAATCCAGAGGATGAATTTTTCCAAGTCAAAATTGGTAATTTATTTTGCATTGGGAAGGTAAATAATATGTTGAGAGGACACAGTGAGAACTAGATCTCACATTCATTTTAGGCACAATTTTTCCTAGTTTAAAACATATTGTTTTGCAAGAAAAGTAGGATAATTTGTGACATAGGACTAGGAATGAGCTCTTTATACTATTTGGTTGATCTCTTTTCCAGTTGAAATACTTGATTTTTCTTAATAGGTAAGTATATTGGCCCTTCGATGGATATATAAAGTTTGCAAAGGCTAGGCCTACTTGTTTTTTGGATACAAGGCTGCAAGGTTCAAGGTTGGATAAGGATGGGTAGTTGGCTACACTACCAGAGACTCTCTCATATAACCATGAGTGTAAATAATAGGTCGAAGATGTCACAAGCTCTGGAAATTGCATGCAATTTCAATGAACCCTTTCATCGAATAGTAGAGGAAGATGAGTTGTGAGTATTTGTCATATGAAGCATTAAAGAAATTTTCTGGGAATGGTTCAGTTGATTCAAGCCCCTTTCCAACTAGCTTTGCTAAGACATAGTGGTTGAGTTCTCCGTTTCTGCATGATCGTGATGGAAACTCTATTAATAATCCCTCAGATTTAATTTTTTAGCCTATATATAGAAAAATCATATGCTAAAGAGGAATACCCATCAGTTGTTCTGTACTTCAATCCAAAGATACCATAATCCTTTACACGTCCATTAAATAAAGAGGATTGTTTCCAAAGAAAATATAAAAGTCAGCATGATCTACCACAATTCTCAAAAGTCCATCTAGTTTCATTATGACACCCATCAATCTGTAGTCGTTTTTTTCTCCAAGCACTTTCACAATTCTTATAGCAAACATCTTACCAAGAAAATACCAGATAGTTGAATTCATGTGTTAAATTCACTATGCAACAACTACATATCAACATTGATTGGAAGACACTCCTTCAAGTTGAATGGTAGTAATGGTCACTCAACAATGGTTGTTAGATAGAGGCATCCCAATTAGAATTCCAGAAGAAAATAAATAAATATATAAAATAAATGAATAGTGGCTTGATCAACAACAATGAGATGAGGGCCACCATCTGATCAGACAAAGGTTTGGTATCTCTCATCACTGTTCACAATGAAATTGGGGGGATTTATCCCATTGAAGAAAAAGGTAAAATATGTAGGCAAAACAAAATTTTCCACATTGATGTGCCCCAAGCCATTGAGATGAAAGTGAATTTGATCACACCAATGGGAAATATAATTTATGAAAACAATGCATGGAACAATACATGCATTTCCACTGTTAGGTAAGTCATTTCATCGTATGAGTATGAAGCCTACGAGAGCATGCAATCACTCAATGTGGATTATGTGTTGTTCGTATTTGGAAGTGTTACTAGTTATTCCACTAATGATATTAACATTTTTTATGGATGGTTCACATTAGAGCTAGATTGTTTCTTGTTATCAAGGAGTTTGACTATCTTGTCAATGGATACTATTGTGTCGACATAAGGGAAGCTCCTAAATTTTTAAATTGTCTTATGTATAAATTATGCAACAAAAATGTGAAACTTGAGCACTTGGAGGAATCCTTTACTACAACATCTAATTGGATATTGAGAATTTACAAAGATAAACCACCATATTTCTACCATACTTTGGCAGACTGACAAGTGAACTATCTTGACGTCCATTTGCTAGGCTATACACCATTAATATTGTAGGGTAATTTGTTATGAAACCAGCTCACAAAAAGATAGAAAAGATAGATCAATGCCTTAGAATTCAGCGTCTTCAAGGGGGTAGCCTCCTTTACATTACACAAATGAAAAATTCTTAGATGATACAAATGACAATACCTCCTTTCTATATATAGGATTCTAAGGGGTCATAATATAATCAGAGTCGACATAACAATAATAATGTAAGGGCACAATAATAATATAGTGGGCTTCTATGGGGCAATAAATAACAATATGGGGACTACATGGACAACAACAATATAATAAGGGGGTTGTACTAATAACAATAAGTGGTTACACTAGTAGTATAGGGACCTAACATGTCCCTCTCCTTCAAAAAGTGTTGTCCTGAACGCTTGAGTAGTTCTTGAATGATTTATGTATAAATTCCTTGTCCCTCCATGTGGAATCTTCAGCGGGTAAGTTCTTCCACTTGATGAGATACTCTGAATTGATCTATTTCGTAGCTGTCGATTTCTCAATTCTGTGACTGCTTCAGGTTCCAATATGATTTTTCCTTCCTTGTCAAGTTCTCACAATACTATTTGAACTAGGATCTTCTGCACTTTTTGAATGAGTTCCCACTCCTTTGGGCATATGGATATCTGTAAGGCCTTATGTTTTGGAGGAACACTTCTTGGAATCAAAATGAATAGCATGATCATGATCACGATAGGTGGAGGAATTTGGGAGTCTCAAATACCTTGGAATGATTGTCCAAAACGTTTTGGAGATCTAGAGAAATACATGATTTCGATGTGGGATCCTCTAGTGAACATAATTGTACAATTACGCCCCATTGTTCTTTATTTAGAAGCTTTTTCATGCTTTTAGAGTTGATTATCTTTCCCGGTTTCCCTTCGATACCTCTCAATTCAACTACCTTTCCTTCCCAAAAAAATTTCAAGAAACATTCATGAAAATTTAAAGCTATCATACCCAAATATTGTAGCAATTGGACTCCTAGTAAAACATCAGCTCCACCGATTGGAATGGAAAGCATTGGACTATTCAATACATATTATCCCATGGATAGCTTTATATTATGGCACTTTCCAGAGCAATTTATGGTTCCTCCACTTGCAACCATCACTTGACACTCTGGTGCTGGATATAGGAAGCAATTCAATTCCTTGGCTATCTTACAATGAATAAAATTATGGGTACCACCTGAATCAATCAACACTATTACCTTTTTCTTCTTGATATGTCCTTCTATCTTGATAGTTTTAGGAGTGTTAATTTCTTCCAATGCATTACAAGATATGGTTGGATTCATTTCTTGATGCTTGATGTGATCTTTCACTTCTTGAAGATTTTTCTTCTTGATATGTCCTTCTATATTGATAGTTTGAGGAATGGTAATTCCGGCCAATGCATTACAAGATATGGTCAAATTCATTTCTTCTTTCTCGATGTGATCGTTTACTTATTGAACCTTTTTCTTCTTGTTATGTCCTTCTATCTTCAGAGTTTGAGGAGTGGTAATTCTTTCCAATTCCTTACAAGATATGGTTAGATTCATTTCTTCTTTCTATGGGGTTGGTTCCTACTGTATATCCTCTTCTTTTCATGTTTCTTGATCCTTCTCTTCCTCTCTTCACAATCTATGTGAAATAATTTCTTCTCGGCACACTTATGACCTTTAATGGATTTGTTATCACAATTGTAACAAAGCCCTTTTACTCTTTATTCTTCCAATTGTTGTGGTGCACCCTTATAGGTTGTGGAAGCCTAGGAGAAATAACACTTCCATATTTATAGTTGTGAGGGGTAGACTTCCTTGTTTCCATAATTTTGCTTTCCACTTTTCTTTCCAACGTGAATGCCTTCTCCAATGAATCGGGTTCCCAAAGATGAACCTCATGTTGAATGTTATCCTTTAAAGTCCCTATGGAGACATCAATCCTCTACTTCTTTGTAATATCATTTTCCCTTATATTCAATTTTTGGAAGTCCTCAATGTTATCTTCCATCGAACGCTTTTGTTTGATATTTAGCAATTGGCTAAAGAAGGTGTTTCTCTTTGAATCCTCATAATGTGCTATCATTTCCTCCATGAAAATTGACCACGTAACAAGTGGTTTACGAGAACAAAGCCCTTTATACCATAAAAATTGGTCCGGTTCTAAATATGAAGATGCAATATGTACCTTTTGTAATAGTTGCACCTCATGTAGATCAAAATATTTCTCCATTTGTAGTATCCAATTTACCAGATCCTTGCCATCAAAATTCTTCATATCGCCTCTTCTTGATTTTAGGAGCTCAATATTGACCGTAACTCTATAATTCAAGATCTCCAAGTTCTGGAATCACAACCTGCAATATCTCTCTACGTCCTATTTCCAATGCCACTAGTGTTATCCAAATTGGATTCTGCAAGGAAGAGTTATGTCAAATCTCCCACGATGACTTGATTATAGACTGGTTCAGTAGAGCACACTTGTATGAAGTGCCACGTGTCATTGTTTCAACCTTAGGACCTAAAACTGATACATAGAAAACTACAGTCTGTCCTCTTTCTGCAACTTCTTACGCAATTTCAATCTTATGCTCAGAGAGAAAGTTATGATGATTTTCCCAAGATCACATGTTTAGGATTTAATTCGGGAGTCTGCAAAAACCCTAACTTCCTCAGATCATATATCCGAAATTATAGCGAGCCAATATTTGAAATTCGGACCCGAGGTTTAGACTGACTTCTTCTCAAATGAGTTTTGTTTTTAGCTTCTGAAGCTTTGTAGCGAAAACGTTATAGTTAAAATTCAACGATGACATGTTTTAGATGAAATTATGAATCTTGCAAAAAGCCTAACTTCCTCAGATCATATCTCCGAAAATATAGTGAGACAAGATCTGAAATTCTGACCCGTAGTTCAGCGCGATTTCGTCTCAAATGGGTTTTCTTTTTATCTTCTTAAACTTTGTAGCGAAAAAGTTATAGCGAAAATTCCATGATGACCTGTTTGGAGCAGCGAAACCCTAGAATCCAAAGCTCTGATACCAAATGTTATGAAACCAACTCACAAAGAGATAGAAAAGATAGATCAACACCTTAGAATTCAGCCTCTTCGAGGGGACCTCCTTTACTTACAAATGAACATTCTTAATGATACAAATGACATTACCGTCTTTCTATATGTAGGGTTAAGGGTCATAATTATATCGAGCTGACAAACAATAATAATGTAAGGGCACAGTAATAACAATAGTGGGCTTCTATGGGGCACAATAATAACAATATGGGGACTACATGGACACAACAATATAATAAGGGGGTTGTAATAATAACAATAAGTGGTTACACTAGTAGTATAGGGACCTAACATAATTTAATTGTGCTTCAAATTACATACATTAAAATGTCAATGTAGGTTCATATCTTGTGAAGTACACTACACTATATATGCTAGGAGATTAAATTTTCAATTTCAATGCTAAATAAGAAATCTATTCTATTGGAGGAAAGAAACAAATGACCAAAGAATTCAATAAAGTGGTAAATCTTAATCTAAGAAGTAATGAGAGTAATGAAATTATACTTATGAGATTAAATCTAAATAGGGCACACAATCTTGTCAATGAAAGTAAAGGCAGTAACGCTGACTATTTCAACTAGTGAAATCAAGTATAATCTATTCTAAGAAAACGATAAACTTCTAATCTAGGAAAACAATAAACTCTTAATCTAGTATACTCTTTAATCTAGGAAAGCAATAAATATGATCTAGCCATTTAAACTAGTAGAGAAGTAAGCTAATTCTAAGAAAGCATTTAAATTTTGATCTATGAAAGGTAAAGACAATTTACAAAGAAGAAACAATAATGCTATGAAATAAATAAAAATTATCTAAATAAGGATTGGCAACTATCTACGAAAGCAGTGCATTTATCTAAGAAAGCAATACAGCTCACTATGAAAGCAATGAAACCAACCTTGAGAATTTGCGAACTGTGAAAACAATTTCGAAATCTTCAGAAGGTGTGTGTTCAGAACTTAGAATTCATTCATTCTTAAGTTAAAACCATGATATGCCTACAAATTTTGTTTGAGAAAACTACATTGTGTAACATAGTTGAATATGCCTACGAATGTGAATAGAGATGAATGTGAATAAAAGAAGCTATATGAGAAAATGTTTTTGTATTTTTTTTTTAGTTCAAGTGCTTGACATACCTGTAAAAGAAAATAAAGCATTGAGAAAAAACTAAAAAATTGAAATGGAAAAAAAGAAAGCAATTGAAATAGATCAAAATGGGGTAAAAGAAATAACTATCATACAGTTCTCGTACTCAACATGGGCCCCTCCTGCCGATGTAGGAGATTTAAAAATTCTCAAAAAAAATGACTATCACTAATGTAACCTTATCATCAATGCACAATGGTAAAAAAATACATAATTTGATATTAAATCAATACAATGTGTACATAATCATAAAGTTCAACATTAATCAAAGATAAGAAATGCAAATATGATCTTCTTTGCTTCTCGATCAATCATTTTTATTATGTATTTACAATTACCAACTAAGCAAACTATTGCTAGAAATTTGAGCAAATAAATGATGACCAAGTGTCATATTTCTATTGAAGATCTGATTCCTATAATTCATTGATGAGTAAGTGAATCATATAAATATTCTTGGACACATCACCATTTGTTTGTTCATCTTTTGCTTCTTGAAGATTTATTCATGCTCGCTTGAGGTTGATCCACTGCCAAGTAGTCTTGATACCAATTCCATGTGCCACACAATGGTTGACTAAGTGTTTGATTATGCTATTGTGGTCAACCAATGAGCTTTTCCTTGTGCCCAATAGATGGAACACCATACCAGAGCTATTTGACACCTTCCTCTATGATTGAGCTAACCTGTTCACCTCATAGTCTATTTGAACCTTGGATGTAGCAACAAAATGTCATTAGGGTTGCATAATATGTCATTCTTTTTGTAACCTTTACAAATTAACCCAAATTTATAAAGTAAAACATATAGAACTAGAAAGATATTGGACTTTTACCTTGTTATATCGTTTGCAGCTCTGAAGAATTATTATTCATGGAAAGGTGGTAGGATGATGCAAATACAAGTGAGTTATGAAGGTTTCTACGAAAAATAAGAGGTAAACTAAATAAAAAACTATCAAAAGGATATTATTTCTTTGGCCCAACATTCCCCCATGCTTAGGGTGTTGCATGCCACATGCATTTTGGTCACAAAATTTCAAAATTTTGACAATAATAAGCTTCAAAGAACAATTTTAGAGGCTTGGATCAGGATATCCAAGTTACTCTTAGCACCTTTCTTCTTCATGGAAACTAACCACTTGGGGTTTCTCATTAACACCTTTACTTTTAATCCCTTAATTTTCTATTGAATTGTCTTGTTGATCCTCTTATGCTTTGATTTCTTATGATGCTAGTAGTACATTCACTTGAGCATCTTACAGTCATGTTCTTTGAGAATTTTATTTTCATTTTTCATATGCGTTTCTAAAACTTCTAATTAAGTGATTTCCTCTTTTAAAGCTCTAATAATATATTGCTCCATAGAGAAGGGAACATCATCATTATGTGTAGGACTATAAATAGTATGAACTGGATTGTCACTATTGAAAGTGCTAAAAAATATGAGAAGGTTCCTTTACCTTTTCTTTGTCTGATTTTTTTTCCAAAATATCAAAGTAATCATAGATTTGCTTTTGAATTTCATTGATCTCTAGGATTTTTATTTCAAGTACTGATGTGGTTTTGATTCCTTGAGCTCTACAATCTCCAAAGTTTCTGATGAAATAACATTATTTCCCCTTTCCATGCTTTTGGTGATTCTCTTGCATTTATTTTTGTCTTTTGGTCCCTTTGTCTCATGGAATTTTTTCCTTTTGATGCTCTCTTTCTTAGGTTTTGACATGAAAATAACATTCTACTTTTTCTCTTTTAGATTCTTCTTGACTGTTTTTGTCACTTTTCTCTTGGATTTTTGTGAATTCTTCTTTTGACCTCCAATTTCCTTTTCATCTTGCTCCTTTTTGCACTTCTTTTTTTATAATTCTCTTTTTTCAATCAATGGTGAACTTAGGGTTTCATTTTCTTTAGGCACATCTTCATTTCCATGTAACGGAGGATCCTCTAGTGCTAGAATTTCTTTTATCTCTATGAATCTAGTGTTTTTTGCTTCTTGAACTCGTGATTCTTCTTCTTTTGTGCTATTTTCAAGGCTTAGGATTTGATGAACCCTACTTCTTTTCCCCTTTCTTTTTGGATCGTTGTCTTCTTCCTATGATTGTTGGAAATAATACTGAGAGGGGGGCTGAATCAGTATTTAAAAATCAATAACTTTTTCATTTCCATAATCGGATTTATATACGCTACTTCAGTGAAGGGAACTCACGTGTGCATGCAACTGTTCTTAAGGCAACCAACGTATAACTAGTGAACTTATGATTCAGTTAATTCATCATATGTTGATCTTTAATCTGTGCATCAGTACTTTATTAAACATTAAACTCCATGTCGTTAAAAAGAATGAACCATCACATAAGCAAACACACTGAACATCCAAATTTAGGTGGAACCCAATTGGGTGAAAACCACCTGCTGTTGTCGTCTCTATCTTCTTTTAATAATAAGAAAATATGTTTACAATCTTGTACTAGTGCAAACTCATACCAGTACGTAGGTTTCTACCTGCAGAAGGTTACAACCTTTTCTCATTCTCCAACTTCTACTGGAAGGGAGCTGCAACCCCCTAGCTCTTGTACTAGCCGATATGTTTACTAGTACGTAGGTGCCAACCTACAGAAGGCTACGACCTTCTTTCTTCCTCCAGGGACCACATTTCATAAATTTTCAAAATGGATGCTCCTGGTACACAAAAATACACATGAAGGCCTCATTTCATCCAATTTTCATATTAGATCCATGAACAACATTGAAGCTTAGAATCAATCACCATTGCAATACAACCATCAAATACATCTACATCAACCAATCACTGAAACTCAATCATCACTCTTTGAATCAACCAAACTCAATCAATCACTGACAACCTCTAAACTTCTAAATGAATCAACCATTCATTCATACTTAATAGCAACAAGGATCACCCTTCCTTCTCAATCAATCAATCAATCAGACTCAATTTCCTTATACATTCAGTTCTATTTTCAGATCTAAGAAGACATCATTGACAAATAGTAGTACTGATCTGATAGGTCAATCATCCTTGAACATCAAGCTTTTCTTTTGGATATGCTACTTGGAAGAGCCGAACCAGCGTATAGATCTGCAAATACTTATTTATAACTTCCCTGCAGTTCTCAACTTCAGACATACCCAGATCATCACATATAAAGGATAAAACATGTGTTAGCAATTAGATCTAGCCCATCCATTATCAGATCACATAATGATAAGTCATTATGATCCTGGTCCATCATTAGATCTCATCCATCATCAATGAAGCAAATCACAATCAATCAATTAGAACATTCAAAGTAATGTCACCAGAATGTAGTCACTAGAACATAAAGCAAAACCCGGAATTCTGCATTAGCAACCAGAACCAACTGCAACTTCAAACATCATAGTTCATAATGTATACGCTACTTTGATGAGTTGAACCAGTGTGTGTATGCGCTTTTACCAAAGCAAAACAACATACACATCTGCAAATACTAACTTGAAACTTCACAAACATTCCAAACTTCAGTCACACTCAGATCATAACATTTATAAAACAAAACATGCGTCAGTATTCAGATCTAGACTGTCCATGATCAAACCACATAATGATAATTCATTTCAGGCTTTATGATCTCAATCCATCAACCGTCATCAACCACATAGGTGCATCCTTCGATCAAATCAAGAAAAGCATTAGAAGCTCATAATTTGCATATATGATCTAACTCTTCATAAGATATTCAATACTTCCACACATTGGCCAAATGATCTTCTCCTCCTTATATAGCTTTAGGCCTTTCTCAATACCTTGGACCAAAACCACTTAGGACCAATACCTTGGACCAAATACCTAGGGTCAATACCTCGGACCAAATACCTTGGGTCAATACCTTGGACTAAATACCTTTGACCAAAACCTTGGTTTTTCATCTCCTATGTGATTTTCCTTCTGTGAAAATGCGTGTGTACATATACACTTATTTTCTTCTGTTAACCCTCATGTATACGCTCTTTTTCTACAGTGAACCTGCGTATATAACTTAACATACCTGAAAATGTCCTTTTTTATTCAACTTCTTGATTCTGATGTGTAGTCCTTTGTTCCTTCATCCTATCCTTTTGTATCATTACTTTGTTCCCTCTGAATAGACTTGTTATAATGTGATTTTCCTTTGTACATTACTTCTGAACTTATTCCTTTGAACTACCTTGCATTTTTTCATATCTATAAACACAACTGCCATGCACTCTGTCACATCTGATATCTCTCTTGTAGATTCATCTAGTTACCATATACAAGTGAGTTGTTCTGCTATAAGTGGGTTGCCATCAAGTACAACACATGCATCATAATGCCAACAATCTCCCCCTTTGGACTTGATGGCAACCATGTTGGTGTTGATTACTGCAAGCTGTAGAAATTGTTAGAGATAACAAGCAACACCAAAATACTCTCCCCCTTTGACATCAAGGGCAAAGGGTGGACCAAGATATTCTCCCCCTTTGATATCAAGGGCAAAGGGATGACCAAAATGAATACTTTCATATCTGAATAGCTAAATATAAACATTGATCATGCTCCCCCTAGGCACATGCTGAATTCTCTGATTAAACTCCCCCTTTTTTCATGTTGAGATGCACTATATCATCGATGCTCCACCTGAGCACATGCAAAGCCTGCAAATATTTTCCAAAAGAATAACATGACTCTATAACTCAACTATGTGATTTTGACCTTCCTATCACCAATGACTCATACAAACATCAATCTCCCAACCAAGTGGGGATATACCAAATTTGACTCATCAACCCAGCCAAGTGGGGATATACCAATTGTTTATACATGACTAAAATATAACAATTATTACATCATCCTTCCCATACATAGTGGGGGTACAAATTACATCATATGGCCAAAAAGAACTCATTAAAAGACTAGAGACATATTATTACATCATGGGCCTTTACATGACCTTTACATCAAATAATATACATGACATTTTTAACAAAGACCAAAGACCTAAACAAGACCATGATAGTCATCAGCAACTATCATACACCATGTATGATCTGCACCATAAGCATTTGTCAACAGCATCCAGACCAGCAACCTGTATATGTTCATCATTAGTTCCCAAGATATGATAGTGTAAATATCATCAACCTGTGACAAAGTATTCCGCATATAGATATCAACTCATCCTCTTGATCTCATCAAGATCAACTTGCTTTGTTTCCTTAGTAAAAAGCACCTTATCATAACCTTCCATGAATCAACTAGGCATGTGTCACATCTCCAAGAAATAGCACAAAATCTTTCACATTATATCATATGTATGTGAAAACACCATAGTCGTCATCTATGATCATAACATCATCATCAAGAACTGCATGATCTTTCCACAAGAACCTTCAATATATCAACCATGTATCATCACTAGGGAACATCCCACATCTGATAAGCATCAATCAACTAATGTGAGTATTAACCTATCATCATCAGGTAAGAACTCATCATCATTATGTGAATAAGTAAGCCATGTCTTCGAATATCCATGTCTTCAAATAGCTATGTCTTCATGAGACCTACAATAACACCATACTTTTGGCTAACCAACAATATTTATCAATATGCAACTTAAGTAATCATCCATGTATCCAACATAATGTGTATCCATCAACTATGTATCAAACCATGAGTGCATGGTCATTTGTCCAACTTTCTTGATACCATCAACAACAACAATCCTCAACGATGTGAGAGCTAAGAACTATAGGAATCCTGTATCATAACTACACCATATGCATCTTTGAAGGCATGATGACACCAACATAAAAGAAATGAGTGGCTTATCATCAAATTATGAAGTTGTTTGCTCAAGATTTGTACTTCTCCTTGTCCTTATGAAGATCACCATGTAAACAACATATATGTACTATATGCATCATCAAAAAGTCATCCACAATCATCCATAAATCTGGTCTGAATAACAACTATGTAACCCCTAGAAATACAAGTACCATATGAGATTTCATCATGGGCAACTCATAACCATGACATAGCAAGATGTATCATTTAAACACTTTGGCCACATAAGAATCATCATCATTGATTAGGTAGCAAAGACTTCTAAACATAATGCCAACAATTCTTTATTAGAAGCATAGTATGTTCTCCCCCTGAACTTGTTCCACTTGTTCATGGTCAGATCTGATCATTGCATATATTAGTAAGAAATATCAATGCATCATCATGAATCAGATATACATCAAGTCATCAAAAAGAACTTCTATATACTGTAGTCATGTATCATCAAGACAGAAAAGATAATTGAAAATTGTTTTAATCATATCAGATCATTTTTCTGAGTCTGTCCCACTGCTTCTTCATCAAACCAACATATACGCGACTATGCAGCTTCGTACTCGTGTATATACGCAACTTGTCTTTGAAAATTGTGTATGAGATTTAGAACACTGAAGTTTCACACTTTTAGCTCCCCCTGAGTCTGTTATGTCTGTACACTGCGTCATGCCACATTTTTCTGACTGTACTTCCTTCTTCTTCCATATCTTCGAGTGTGATGATGTTTTCTCCTTTTGGTATGGTGCCCAAAATTTTCTCTTGCATTCCTTTCCTATATGTCCAAACTTTTTACATGCATAACATCTTACATGTTTCGTATTCCTTCTATAGCAGTCAATGGCTTTGTGACCAAACATATTGCAAGAAAAACAATATCCCTTAAAGTACTTGGAAGTTGATGATCTTTCTGTGTGATGGTCTTGAACCATTATACTTCTACATCTCTTTGCAACAAGTCCAAAATTATGACATATAAAACATTCAACATTTCATTTGAGTAAATAACCGACTATCGCTTCCATAGTTAGGAGTAAAAGATTTTCTTTGAAGAATTTCTTTCCTTGGTTGTTGATGGGGTTGACCTCTCATCTCCTTGTTGAGCATTTCAGATTTTGCATTAGAGTTCTTTGCCTCACCTTGTGAGCTAGATTCACCTTCAACATATTCATGAAAACCAAGACCAGATTTGATGGCAGGAGACCTTTGAATACTAAGAATATCATCCAAAATCTTAGTACTATCTTGAAATCGTAAAAGCTTATCCTTTTGTTCTAATTGACCTTTTAGTATATTTACCTCAACCTGATATTGCTCTTCCTTTTTAGTATACTGCTTCTTCATGATTTCTTCAGCTTTTCTTCCTTCCTCCACTTGTTGCCTTAATTCGAGAACTTTGTTTTCTTGTTCTTGAGCTTGGAGTAGTTCTTCATTCTGCTTATTTGATTTTTCAAGATATTCTTTTAAAGAGAGGATCTTTGCTTCAAGACTTTCATAGTAACTGGATCTATCTTTAAGTTTCTTGATTGTTGTGCTCCTTTTATTTACTTCATTTCTTAATTATGTCACTTCATCCTACAACTTTTAACATTGATCTTCCTTTTCCTTGTACTACTTCCTTACTTTGTTTCCTTCCTCCAGTTGAGCTTTTACTCTGGTAGCTTATTCTTTGAAGGCACACTCCCTTTTGTTTAATAGATCTTGTTGATCTCTAATTATGTCTGTGAGTTTTTTAAATTCCACCTCTATTTGATATCTTTCTCTTTCACCCATAAGAGCAAATTCAGTTGTTTCGCTGTCACTTTCATCATCTTCAAATAAACAGAGAAATGTATCACCAGAGGATAACAAATTCATACGTAATAGTTTTTTTGCTTGTTCATCTTCATTCTGAGGTGATTCTGAATCTGAAGAGTTGCTTCCACATAATCCCCAATCGTCTCTCCCACTGTCACAATTCCTTTGAGATGCCTTATTCTTTTGAGGTGCTTTCTTCTTTCCCATTGTTTATATAGATATCCTTCAAGCAATCAAGCTTCTGCCAAAGGACCTGCTCTGATACCAATTGTTGGAAATAATACTGAGAGGGGGGGTGAATCAATATTTGTAAATCAATAACTTTTTCATTTCCATAATCATATTTATATATGCTACATCAATGAAGGGAACTCACTTGTGCACGCAATTGTTCTTAAGGAAACCAGCATATATCTAGTGAACTTATGATTCAGTTAATTCATAATATGTTGATCTTTAATCTATGCATCAGTACTTTATTAAACATTAAACGTTAACCATGTGCATTTAATAATAGAATGAACCATCACACATAAGAAACACACATGAACACAAAGATTTAAGGTGGAAACCAAATGTGGGTGAAAACCACCTGCTACTGTCGTCTCTGTCTTCTTTTAATAATAAGAAAATCTATTTACAATCTTGTACTAGTGTAGACTCATACTAGTACGTAGGCTTCTACCTGTAGAAGGTTACAACACTCTCTCATTCTCCAGCTTCTACTAGAAGGGACTCCTAGCTCTTGTACTAGCCGATATGTTTACTAGTACGTAGGCACCTGCCTACAGAAGGCTACGACCTTCTTTCTTCCTCCAGGGACCACGTTTCATAAATTTTCAAAATGGATGCTCCTGGTACACAACAATACACATGAAGGCCTCGTTTCATCCAATTTTCATACTGGACCCATCAACAACATTGAAGCTTAGAATCAATCACCATTGCAATACAACCATCAAATACATCTGCATCGACCAATCACTGAAACTCAAGCATCACTCTATGAATCAACCAAAGTCAATCAATCACTAACAACCTCTGAACTTCTAACTGAATCAACCATTCATTCATACTTAATCAACTTCAACCAATTAACTGGAATAGATAGATCACTGTAATCAGTACACAGATCTAAACCCAGAACACTACATCATCATTCAGAACCAGCTGTAACCTCAAAACCATGCATCAGAGTGTATACACTACTTGTCTGAACCCAAACTACGTCTATATGCCACTTCCTTTAGCCCAACCTATGTATATCTCTAAAGACACTAAATCATAAAACTTTTGAACCACAAACTGTACCAATCAGTGACATTCTGAATACCAACTATCATATTACAGAGTTCTAAACAGATAGCAACAAGGATCACCCTTCCTTCTCAATCAATCAATCAATCAGACTCAATTTCCTTATACATTCAGTTCTACTTTTAGATCTAAGAAGACATCATTAACAAACAACAGTAAAATAGTAGTACTGATCTGATAGGTCAATCATCCTTGAACATTAAGATTTTCTTTTGCATATGCTACTTGGAAGAGTCGAACCAACGTTTATACGCAACTTCACCAAAAGCGAACCAGCGTATAGATCTGCAAATACTTACTTATAACTTCACTGCACTTCCCGACTTCAAACATACCCAAATCATCACATATAAAGGATAAAACATGTGTTAGCAATTAGATCTAGCCCATCCATTATCAGATCACATAATGATAAGTCATTATGATCCTAATCCATCATTAGGTCTCATCCATCATCATTGAAGCAAATCACAATCAATCAATCAGAACATTCGGAATACTATCACTAGAATGCAGTCACCAAAACATAAAGCATAACCTAGAATTTTGCATCAGCAACCAGAACCAACTGCAACTTCAAACATCATAGTTCATAATGTATACACTACTTCGATGAGTCGAACCAGCGTGTATATGCACTTTTACCAAAGCAAAACAGCTTACACATCTGCAAATACTAACTTGAAACTTCACGCACATTCCAGGCTTCAGTCACACTCAGATCATAACATTTATAGAATAAAACATGCGTCAATATTCAGATCTAGACTGTCCATGATCAAACCACATAATGATAATTCATTTCAGGCTTTATGATCTCGATCCATCAACCACATAGGCGCATCCTTTGATCAGATCAAGCAAAGAATAAGAATCTCATAACCTACATATATGATCTAACTCTTCATAAGATATTCAATACTTGCACACACTGGCGTAATGATCTTCTCCTCCTTATATAGTTTTAGGCCTTTCTCAATACCTTGGACCGAAACCACTTAGGACCAATACCTTGGACCAAATACCTAGGGTCAATACCTCGGACCAAATACCTTGGGTCAATACCTTGGACCAAAATACCTTGGACTAAATACCTTTGACCAAAACCTTGGTTTTTCATCTCATACGCGCTTTTCCTTCTGTGAAAGTGCGTGTGTGCGTATACGCTTCTTTTGTTCTGTTAACCCTCGTGTATACGCTCTTTTTCTATAGTGAACCTGCAAATATAACTTAACATACCTGAAAGTGTCCTTTTTTATTCAACTTCTTGTTTCTGATGTGTAGTCCTTTGTTCCTTCATCCTATTCTTTTGTATCATTACTTTGTTCCCTCTGAATAGACCTGTTATAATGTGATTTGCCTTTGTAAATTACTTTTGAACTGATTCCTTTCAACTGCCCTACATTTTTTCATATATGTAAACATAACTGCCATGCACTCTGTCACATCTGATATCTCTCTTGTAGATTCATCTAGTTACATAGATTCATCTATTTACCATATACAAGTGAGTTGTTCTGCTATAAGTGGGTTGCCATCAAGTACAACACATGCATCATAATGCCAACAATCTCCCCCTTTGGACTTGATGGCAACCATGTTGGTGTTGATTACTACACGTTGTAGAAACTATTAGAGATAACAAGATACACCAAAAGACTCTCCCCCTTTGGCATCAAGGGCAAAGGGTGGACCAAGATATTCTCCCCCTTTGATATCAAGGTTAAAGGGCTAACCAAAATGAATACTTTCATATATGAATAGCTTAATATAAACAGTGATCATGCTCCCCCTACGCACATGCTGAATTTTTTGATTGAACTCCCCCTTTGTTCATGCTGAGATGCACTATATCATCCATGCTCACCCTAAGCACATGCAGATTCTACAAATATTTTCCAAAAGAATAACATGACTCTATAACTCAACTATGTGAGTTTGACCTTCCTATCACCAATGACTCATACATACATCAATCTCCCAACCAAGTGGGGATATACCAAATTTGACTCATCGACCCAGCTAAGTGGGGATATACCAATTGTTTATACATGACTAAAATATAGCAATTATTACATCATCCTTCCCATGCATAGTGGGGGTACAAATTACATCATATGACCAAAAAGAACTCATTAAAAGACTAGAGACATATTATTACATATGGGCCTTTACATGACCTTTACATCAAATGATATACATGACATTTTTAACAAAGACCAAAGACCTAAACAAGACCATGATAGTCATCAGCAACTATCATACACCATGTATGATCTACACCATAAGCAGCTTTCAACAACATCAAGACCAACAACCTGTATATGTTTATAATTAGTTCCCAAGATATGACAATGTAAATATCATCAACTTGTGACAAAGTATTCCGCATATAGATATCAACTCATCCTCTTGATTTCATCAAGATCAACTTGCTTCGTTTCCTTAGTAAAAAGAGCCTTATCATAGCCTTCCATGAATCAACTAGGCATATGTCATATCTCCAAGAAATAGCACAAAATATTTCACATTATATCATATGTATGTGAAAACACCATAGTCATCATCTATGATCATAACATCATCATCAAAAACTGCATGATCTTTCCACAAGAACCTTCAATATTTCAACCATGTATCATCACTAGGGAACATCCCACACCTAATAAGCATCAATCAACATATGTGAGTATCAACCTATCATCATAAGGTAAGAATTCATCATCATTATGTGACTAAGTAAGCCATGTCTTCAAATAGCTATGTCTTCATGAGACTTGCAATAACACCATACTTTTGGCTAACAAATAATATTTATCAATATGCAACTTAAATAATCATCCATGTATCCAACATAATGTGTATCCATCAACTATGTGTCAAACCATGAGCACATGGTCATTTGTCCAACTTTCTTGATACCATCAACATCAACAATCCTCAACGATGTGAGAGCTAAGAACTATAGGAATCCTGTATCATAACTACACCATATGCATCTTTGAAAACATGATGAAACCAGCATAAAAGAAATGAGTGGCTTATCATCAAATGATGAAGTTGTGTGCTCAATCTTTGTACTTATCCTTGTCCTTTGAAGATCACCATGTAAGCAACATATATGTATTGTATGCATCATCAAAAAGTCATCTACAATCATCCATAAATATGATCTGAATAACAACCATGTAACCCCAAGCAAGACAAGTATCATCTGAGATTTCATCATGGGCAACTCGTAACCATAACATAGAAAGATGTATCATTTAAACACTTTAGCCACATAAGCATCATCATCATTAATTAGGTACCAAAGAATTCTAAACAAAATGCCAACAATGCTTTATTAGAAGCATAACATGTTCTCCCCCTGAACCTGTTCCACCTGTTCACTGTCAGATCTGATCATTGCATATATCAGTAAGAAATATCAAGGCATCATCATGAATCAGATATACATCAAGTCATCAAAAAGCACTTCTATATACTGTAGTCATCAATCATCAATACAGAAAAGATAATTGAAAATTGTCTAAATCATATCAGATCATTTTTCTCAGTTTGTCCCACTACTTCTTCATCAAACCAACATATACACGACTGTGTAGCTTCATACTCGCGTATATACACGACTTGTCTTTACGAAACTCGCGTATGAGATTTAGAACACTAAAGTTTCACACTTTTAGCTCCCCCTGAGTCTGTTATGTCTGTACATTGTGCCATGCCACATTTTTCTGACTGTACTTCCTTCTTCTTTGTTGTGTGTGGAGCATGATTGTTCAGAGGTCTTTGTTTCAGCCGGATGTATACCCCAGGATGTTTTGTACACCCCTCCACG